>JAQFYE010002443.1:0-17991 GCA_034694305.1 Protaphorura glebata
TAATACACAAACTGTTAGTAGTAGAGAGAGAGGCGTGTTGTAATTGTCCTGCTACGTCGTACAATCTTTATAGTTTGGGGTACCACTAATTATATCTAACCTAAGTATAAGCGTCACGCAAATACTTATATTAGGTTTATTTTCTTACGAAAATATTATTGCCTGAACCGGATGTCCAGCAAAGCTCCCAACACTCAATATTGGACTAAATATATTGAAGCAAAAACTTTTAATTTCTCTGATCTTAAAAAGCAAGAGAGTCAAAAGCTTACGGTAGAATTCAACAGGAAACTTCGACTTTAAGAGCACGTTATGATGGGGTTGAAGAAGAAACATTGTTTAGTAGTACAGAAACACTTAGTGGTCAAGTGAGAGGCGTGTTGTAATTGTCCTGCTACGTCGTACAATCTATGTAGTTTGAGGTACCACTAACCATATCTAGCCTAAGTTTAAGCGTCATACAAATACTTATACTAGGTTTATTTCCTCACGTAAATACTATTGGCTGAACCGGAAGTCCAGCAAAGCTCCCAACACCCAATATTATACTAAATATATCGAAGCGAAAACTTTAAATTTCTCTGATCTTAAGAAGCAAGAGGATCAAAAGCTTACGGTAGAATTCAACAAGAAACTTCAACTTGAATACCACGTTATGATGGTGCTCAAGTAGAAACTACGTCTAATAATACACAAACTCTTATGCCCGATTGTACCAACGACGGTCAAATTCTTACTAACTGGAGATTAAAGTTAACCGCCGATTTTGATCTGAGTTCAATTTTGCTCGTTGTACCAACTGATTTTGGTTCAACTGAACTCCAGTTAGTTGAACCGAGTTCAGTCGTTCTGGCACGGCGGAAATTTTGAATTCGAATTCTTTACTGACATTTGATTTTGACATTTGTTTAAAATGGGTCGTCAAAAAAGTTCTTCCGAAGTGACCAAAGTACCAGTGCCAAGGGGTCTCAATTTTCAGCACTTGAAAAGAATTTTCTTACGGATTTAAGGACACTCTAAACAACAAACTAGCAGGGAGATTTATGTGTATTTTTTTGGCTGACCTTTTTGGAATTTGGTGAGCAGGTTCTCTAGGGAGGGTGTGCCGCTTGGGTCCTAGGTCAAAATTTGTAGGTATCACTGAAAAATAAATTAGTTTGTGACACACTACTGAAAAACTCTCTTCGTCCACCAGACAACGGTTGTTACTCCGTGAACTTCGACCGAGGCTCAAAATTGTGTGTGTTGCGGCCCAAAATTTTAAATTGAATGTATGGAACTAGTGGATATATTTTATAAAATATGGAAAACACACTCAACCCAATTTGAATTGACCGACCTGCCTACCCACCTTTACATTTTGACTGGTGTAAATTCACAAAAAATACCCGTTGGTTTCACAAATTCAATTTAAAATTTTGTTCCGCAACCTACACGGTTTCAAGCCTCGGTTGAAGTCCAGCGAGTTACAACCCTTGTCAGGTGGACGGAGAGACTTTTTCAGTAGTGTCTCCCAAATTAATTTTTTTTCAGTGATACCTATAGATTTTGACCTGACACCCAAGCGGAACACCCTCCAGACATCCTAGGAACCTGCCCACCAAATTCCAGATAGGTTGGTCAATCGAGAGGGTCATTCAAATGGGAATGGTGAACCCAAAAAAATACACGTAAATCTCCCTGCTAGTTTGTTGTTTAGAGTGTCCTTAATTGTGCTCATGAAAGAATCGTAGGAAGTACAATACACGGGTGTTTCAGACCGTCTACTGTTAAGGGGTCATCTCTTAGACTCGACTTTTAGGGTTTGGGTGTACTTGGCATGGTAGAAATTCCCATAGCAACGGCGGAGTTTGAGTCTCAGTAGAACTGGCGTGAACAAACTGCCGTTGCTATGGAAATTTTGCCCATGGAAGAATGATGAAATGATTGAAAATCTGGAATATTTGTTTCAATTGTATATGAAAAAAAGTTAAATATCTTTCCTCTAATGGTGTTGCGTAAAGTTATATACCGTGTTAGGTTGGGGTATTGCATTGCGGGATCCAGGGGCAGAGCCCCGGCGGGGGTTGGGGGGCGGAGCCGCCCAGATAAAAAGAAATTTAGCAAGTTTACATGAAACTATTCTACTTGGCGAGATATTATTTTACTGGTCAAGATATAATTTTCCTATGCAAGGTATTTATTTACTGTGCAAAATATTATTATACTGAGCAGGATATTATTCTACCGAGCAGGATATTATTTTGGTGTGCAATTTAATTTAAAATCTACTGTGAAATCCTTTTATACTGGGCGATAAAATCACACCCTTTCTTTTTCAAAAGACAGGATGATGAGCGTTGCTTCGCTCGCTTTGCTGTGGCACAACCGTCGACGGGATGACATATTCATTAGTTAATATAATCGTAAATGTGAGAGCATCCACTTTACAGATTTAAGTAATATTTGAACCTGAATGTTTGTACAAGCCACATGTATATCTAACTACGATGAGAAGTGATATTAAAATAATATTGGTTATAAATCGGTCGGCGTGATGTGTCATTTTTCCAAATTATTGAAACTTTTCAGATTTGCCTGTTTTTTGCCTGATCACCCAATTTTTGACACGAAATTTGGAATCTAGGTTTCCCGCAATGTAGATTTCGGATGACTCGTGAATTTGATCCGAGATCAAGAAGTTAACTGGAGAAAATCGGCGGTTCAAGTTGAACTCAGTTCAAACTCCGGTTAAAGTTAGTACAACGCGTTTTTCACTGATCTCGGTTCAAATTTGGGATTTGAACCGAGATAAACGTTAACTGTCGTTGGTACAACTGGGCATGAATGTCGTTCGAAGTTGGATAAGGCTCGCCACAGTCTCATCTTTCCATTGCTTCCTTACAAATCAGCATTTGGTTGGCGTTGCAAGGAGGTTGAATTGTGGAGTTATTTATTGCTGATAATCTATGCTCTACTTTTATTTCACATGCATCAAGACGCTAGCAGGAGATTAATTGTATTGTCTACAATTATTTTAAAATAAGTTACAAATGTGTGTTGAGAAATAAAGTAAGCGTCCATGCCAAATTTTTAATGGTTTCAGAGCTCGGAGAGACTTTGCCATGAATTTACTTTCTTCCTCGAATGACCTCATGTGCCTGATGAATTCTACAGATCTTTGATACACAGCCCCAGGCATGACAATACACGATCTTGTAATTGCAATAAGGCCAAGATAGACGGCAGGGAATGCCAAATAACCAGGGCATTTAATTTCGTCGTTCAATTTGAACGTGACGTAGCGCGCGGACAAACATGCGGGGAGACACAAAGAGTAAGCCAGTGGTTGGAAAATTGACGCGAGGCAAGAATTAAATCTTATGTTCACGATCTCCAACATTTGATAAAATCGTAAAGTTTTATTCGGATTTTTTTGTATTTGAAAAAGGGTTCGAATTGATATTAGTAATTCTTTTATACAATTGCAGAAGAAATGATTGCATTGCAACATACTTCAATGTGTCCAGACACCAAATCGTACAGCGGCTGTAAGCCACAGTTAGGAGCACACTGAACAAAATGGTGGATACAGCTTGGAATGAGTTGAAGGATTCGAATGTATGTAGTACAGTAGGGAATCAATTTCCATTTGGGTATGCTACCAATATTCGGCAGCAGAGTTGTCCAATATTTTGGATTCATTTTTGAAGTGTTAAGGCATAGAAGGGAATCCAGACCGCTGTAAATGTACACAAATTTTGCAACCTTGAAGATGATGCATCCCAAATCCGATTTCACCCTACTCCCCGTTGATTTTGGAGCCAGGGCTAGATTTACAAATTCAATATAAAGGACTTTTGTAGATATCCCAAGCCTTGGGGGATCGAACCCCGTTGCGACGAGTATGACATGGGAACGAGAATTCCGTAGTGGTGAAAACCGTTTGCCCAAAATGTGAAAACCAAGTGGTAATTACCACTAAAATTAGGTGCCATAAATGAGGAAAAGTGGGGATAATGATTTTCCCATTACTAATTCATGCCCTGGATGTTCTGGGTGTAGCTGGAGCGCAGAACGAGCGAATTACGTGAGAGTTCGAATTTCAAGTCAATATCGGAATTACAGAGGGAGAGAACAGAAGTATGAGACATTTATAAACAATGCGAGGTAGAAGTGTAACTTACGAGGAAACTATCCGAGGTGCAACTGACCAATTCGGCCACAAAAATTCAAAGCCGCTAGACTGGCGGATCATATTATGCCGAAGTTAAATTGAAGCCAAAATTGCTGGCATTACTGCGACAAAGCTTCACGACTTCTGCCTTTGTACAATTTAAAGACAATGCCAAAGGTAAGACTAATAAAGTAAATGTTGATGTGAAGATACCTATGCACTTCACGTGAAAGCAAGGTTAAGTCAACTATCATCGTGTGTGAAACCGTACTTTAATTAAGACCGTTCAATTAATTATGAGTTACGGGAGTGTGCTTGCAACACTTAATGGCATTTCAGTAAGAAACCATCCAGATCTAAAGTGGACATGGTGAAATGCTTAAAATTTAATTCTGAATCGAACCGTAAAAAACGAAAACAGAAAATGACACTCTCGATTCCCATGTAATTCCGTACTATTGAATTATCGAAAGGGTCACATTGGGTATGAGTGTTCAGAAGACTTAACGTCACAAATTACTTCAAAACTGGAAAGGAGGAACGCGCTAATTATTTAATGCCCAAAGCCAAAATATTATTAGACGGCATCTTGTACAAGTCCGATACATTATGTTATTCGTAGACAGTTAAATTTTGTGTACAGAGTGTCTTATATGTATTGTCACCATCGTATTTCAGGGTCTACAATAGGTACAACCACGTGGTATAGCTTGTTAATTTCACTTCAACAGCAATATTAGAATGTAGGAATTAATGAGTGAATAAAGACAGCGATAACTCCCTACAACTGTAGGTGGTTATATTTACCGCGTGAGGGTAAATAAAACAAAGATATAAAACAATGTAAATTCAAAATGATTAAACCTTAAATTTTCAATGTACCACTGGAATGTAATATTTTGAATTAGTTGATTGAAAAGTCTTATGTACAGGAAGTATCATATTAATAGTAGTCATTTTGCTTTATTACATGTTGTCTTTGCGTATCTAACAGGTATTCTTTAAGATTGTATTTAAAGTCCGCAAATGTATGAGCTTCACTAATACACTTTGACAGTTTATTTATTGATGCTATGAGGAACTCTCAACTTTTTCCAGCTTCCAGAAAAATTACATTCATACAAGATGGGGCTCCAGCTGAAATATTAAATCAAAATCTGAAACTTTTGGCGGTTAAGGTTCCGCGGGCGTGAGTCAAAAGTTATTGGCCAGATAATAGCCCGTATTTCGACCCAATTTAACATGTTTGGTCTGTGCTTCAATAATATGTCATTAAAATGCCAATTTTACCCGATCGAGATACACTAATTCGTCGTGTAACCTAGAAATGGATTTCCTTGACTTTGACCTTTCTGACAAATTTGACCCTATCTTTTGCAAATCGAATTCCAGAGATCCAGAAATCTGGCGGTAATTCGACTAGATATTGATAAGTATGTCCCCAAATTTTCATAATTTTATCTTTACGAATAAACTATTTATGACACTTTGAAATTTATTCTGCCAAGGTGTACCAGATCTTTTTGAAACACCCTGTATGTGCATGTAAACTTATTTTATACCATAGCAACAACAAGTGCAGATAGGACACATGTTTTGAGTTTTCCTTCAGTATAATCACGCAAACTGAACGTTGTCTAGTGTAAAAAAAATGTCCTCCAAAAGTTCAATCTTACTGACTCTTGCGTAACTACAGTTCCAAGATTAACTCTGTGCCTTATTCTCATCCTGAACTTCGCCTCGTATAAATATCCTCTGAGTTTCAATAAATTCAAATTTTATTTTGTTAATTGAATTGATTTATTTGATTTTGCTGGTATAAACAAAATCGAGTTGGTTTTCAGAGAGAGTGACTAACATTCAAAAAGTTCAGATTTTCGTTATACGAAAGTGAAATTGTCACACACATCACTGCACTAGAATTTTGTCAAAATTTTTCAAGTTTCGTCCCACTTTCAAAATGAAAAATAAGCGAATTAATGCCAAATACACTCCGTCAACCTTTCTGGAACTCCCTGATATAATCATCGACAATATTTTGGAATATCTAAATCAACAATCGCTGATCCGACTCAGACTAGTGTGTCTAACGTGCAAGACTTGGGTAGAAAGTCGACAGGCAATTCTTCAAGGAATTCCAGTCACCGTGACAGTGACCGACAAGGAAGACGCCGCGGTTGAAGAATTTCTCAAGTCACGTGTGAAATGGTCCAATATTGTGCTCATCCTTACCAGAAGACAGTCAATGCCGCTCGTACGCCGGATATTGAACTTTGTACAGAATGATTTGAAACGAATCAAAATTATTTTGAAGGACTCAGATTGCACTGATACCACAGACTGTACTGACTTGATGGAAATGATGCTGACCCTTGGACCTAAATTGGAATCATTCGCTTTCGAGGATTTTTTTCACCCTCGCGGTTCACATCCGATTGCTGGACTTCCGCTTGATAATACGGAAATATTGAAGGACAATTTGAAGGCATTAAAATACGTAGAATTCTTGCATTCTGATTCATTTATTCCACACCGAGTGAGGTTTCTCCAAGAAGTTATTTTACTCAACTGCACCAGCGATACCTTACTCACAATCAAAACACCATGGGTTAACAGGGACACAGAGGATTTATTGCTTCATGAGGAAGAAGAAAGAATTCAATATTCCAGCAGTCTGAACGTTTTACGGAGGTTTTTGAGAGGGATGGGCCATACTTGTCAGTCAAGTCCAAAACCTCGTCTCACAATTGAGTTTTGCCACGGAAGGTACCACATCTACCAAGCAAAAATGTTGGTTGAATTGACTGAACTTGTGGAGCTTTGTATCGGCCGCAGTAGAGAAGTTATTCTGCTCAATGTGCCTCACATTGCACTGCCAAGTTGCAATGGCGATATGACGGATCACATAAAAAGGATTTTCGACAGTGTTGTCAAAAGTGTAAATTTGGCTTACGTGTATAACTCAGATACCCCGACATATATTCCAACGAATGCTGAAATTAGTATTTCGAATGAGATTGTGGTTTTTGGAAAAGGACTTCAACAGAGGCGTATACTTGATGTGCCGACTACATACAATTTAACACGGGTGAAATTATCATGCACTGCGCATGATGATGAGGAAGGGCAACTTTATCAAAATCTGATTGGTCAAATCCGCCCTACTGTTAAAACGCTGATGTTGACTAATTATGACTTTCGCCAACTTGAGCGGATCGTACTCTCAGTGATTTTTCCAAATTTAGAAATATTGACATTCTGCGCTGGAGATGTGCCAGAGGAATGTATGAGGGAATTACTGACCGGAATGGATCATTTGCAAAGTGTTACTTTCAAAAAGTGTGATTTTGAAGAATTGATACCGTTGCTGGTGCCAGGAAATGATTTGCCATTAATTTTACAACTGAAACGAATAAGAGAGTTCAAACTCGTTGACTGTTCTTTGGAGTCAGTTCCAGTAGAAGACATGTTTTTTGTTGTTCCATTTGATTTGGATCGAGAGAAAATGGCTGAATACTATGCGATTAAATATAAATATAAGGAAGCGGATGTGGCAAGTTCAGTTAATAAACTCAAGGGAACGCGGGGCTCTTCTTCTAGCGAAATTAAATCCAGAATTGTGAATGGGATTCTAGAATTAGTAGCTCGGGTATTTTTCTAAAAGAAAATATTGGAAAGTTGGAAGTCCATTTTAGAAGTGCCAAGTACCAGTACCGTAGCTGTTATCAGAAAATGTTCACTAATTTTATATTTTCAAGGTCCAGAAATAATAGAGGTTCTGGAGAAGAATGGTGTACTTCTAGTTTGGAAGAGAATGTCCTATGCTGATGTCCAATTATTGTATGGAATAAAATATAAGCCATATGAAAAGCTATGACTATTTCGTTTTCAAGTATATTATTTCGCGTACATTTCGACTAATACATCTGGTCCTGTTTTGCATTCCTGGTGGGCGTACTTCCCAATAATAAGTAGTGGGTGGGGACACTTTACTCAAATTAGTTTTTGGGGTGACTCTTTTGAACAAAACCGATTCGGGCAAAATCGGAGGGTTACACCTCAGGTGCTTCCCTTGTGAGTTTAATGGCAATGACGATGGGAGTCATTAACGGAGGGCAGGATGTCAGTCCAGCTCTTTCCATGTTCAATATTTTACCAAACTGCTTTGCCGAATGAATAAATCTAACTGTTAAGAACAGGGTTTGCACGTAAGGAATTGAATTTAAGTACACGAGATAGATGAAATATTAGCATGCTATCTGAGCACAGTTTGATATGCACTGCAACGAATAGCGATTCCACTTTGTTGGACGTTTTTCCTTTCACGTCAATGTCGAGAGATGCTCATTGAATACATTACAGAAAATGTAGAAACAATTAAAAAAAGAATTTCGTCAAGATTTTGATTGGCTACACCAGTGAAAATCTTAATGAAAGAAATTATTTGATAAAGAAAAGGAAACAGAGTGAACGTTCTTTTTGTGACACCCATTGAGGCTACTCATATCTGCGTTTTCCCTTGAGCCGAAACACAATTCGTACACCTATTTGAGTGAGCAATAAAAATTATAATTATGGTAAATAAAATTTAACCTCAGGTTCTTGCTGCCCTCATGACATTAGTGTTCTCCCACTAGAAGCGAATTCATTTTGTGCACAGAAGATTCACAATAATTCTAAATGTTGTAATCACATGTACAGACACCTCCACAATTCAGCACAAAAGTTGACTTTTGCGACCTTAACCTGAGATGCCCGTGTAGTGGCATAGCATTCCAGATTTCAAATCGCGTTAGCATTCAGTGGTATGAATTTCAGATTTTGAAAGAAGAGATTAATTATTATTTACTTTTACCTGTGGCACTTGGCAGTGTAGACATAATTATGGGTGACAATTCTAATGTGAAGAATGACGAATAATGACTAGGAATATATAATTACTACGAATATATCATTCAAATTTTTAGTTTTCTTAACGATTCAATCAACATGTAATTTTTGTTTAATCTCGTCAGCAAATTCTACACACAAATGTCACGTGGATCTAATTACTTCAGCAAGTTGACAACTTATGTTCAAGATGTCCAGATATTTCATACATTCTGTAGTTCAGTATTCATTCACATTTTTATATAATTGAACAATTTGATTGACAATTTAATAACTTACTTAATCCTTACTTTAATAATTCATTATTTTATTTCATTTCGTGGTATTCATTCGTTTTCTGTCTTTCTCTGGAAATGAGGTTTCTAAGTGGACATTCAACGCTTTCTTTCACATGGAAACCTGGTCATAAATGTGTGAATAACTTCGGTCAATTTCTTCCATAACTATAGGTATTAGTTTTGCAATGCAGTTCTATTGGTATGTGTATATGAGTACTTTAAAACTCCTTGACTTACAGCAAGTACAAGTGCAGAAGCAGATAAGACATAGTCTTGCTTTTCCCTTCACTTCAATCACGTAAAGTGAACTTTGTCTGTTATAAAAAAATGTACTTCAAAAGTTCTATCTTACTGACTGTTGCGTTCCAAGATTAATTTCTTAGTATCATGCTGGAACCTAAACTACATACATGCCCTGCAAAGCTTTTCTTAACTTGTATAAATCTAATTGGTATTTTATTAATTGAATTGGTTAATTGGATTTTTTTTGAAATATGTCTATAAAATCAATTTGGTTCACAGTGCGAGTGTGTGCATCTAAGGAAAAGAACTATCACCCCACCTACAACTTGTAAACTAGAACAAAGTGTACATATTTTTGATCGAAGAAACTTAAAACAATCTCAAACACCACACACCAAATACTGGACTAGAATTTTGTCCTTATTTTAAAAATCTGAACGGAATTTCAGAAATATTGTTATCCCGCCAAAATGAAAAATAAAAGAATTAATATCGACTATCCAGTCTCAAACTTTCTAGAACTTTCCGTCGTCATTCTCGACAATCTTTTGTAGTATCTGAATCCAGAGTCACTGATCAGACTCAGACAAGTGTGTCTGACATGTAAGGTTTGGGTTGAGATTCTAAGAATATTGACTTAAAAGACAAATCAATCGATGCTCAAATTGTAATAATTACGAATTGCATAATTAAACAAAGATAAAATTGTGAATAGGTTAAGTAAATTTAATTCAAAATAAATTTAATTACTATGGTGTCGCTGATGGGAGAGCAGCATAGACAGGATTAGTTTATAGTCATACGATTGTATTCTTTTTCTTTGTTGAATTGGTTGACACTTGAATAAAGCAAAATCTAAATCTAAATCTAAATCTAAATTCGTCAGAGAATTATGCAAAGAATTCCAGTCACCGTCACCGTGACCTTAGAAGCAGAGAAAGAGAACATTGTCGAAGAATTCCTCAAGTCACCGGTAAAATGGTGCAACATTTTGCTCATGGTTCGCTCTAATCTTGGCCAGTCAATGCCGCTTGTACGCCGGATATTGGACTTTGCACAGAATGATCTGAAACAAATCAAAATTATGATAAGGGACCCGGATGTCGCTGACACAATAGAGTGCACGGATCTGATAGAAATTTTATTGAACCTTGGGCCAAAGTTGGAATCATTCTCCTTTGTGGATCCTTTTTAAAATACCCTTCACTAATGAACATACATTGGTGTACAGAGACGCAGAGACAAATGAGGAAGAAAAGATTTTGTATTCTAATTGTTTAAACGTCTTACAGAATTTTTTGAGAAGGATGCAGCCCACTTGTCCGCAAACAACTTAACCACGTCTCAGAATTCAATTTTGGCCCGTATGTTTTCATTTTACCCCAATAATGCCAATCAGTCAAATTGAAATGACTGACCTTGTGGAGCTTTGTGCCGGCCGCTGTAGAGAAGTTTGCACAACGTTCCTCAAACTGCACTGCCATCCTGTGACGGGAATTTGACAGATCACACGAAATCGACTTTCGACGATGTTGTCAAGAGTGTGAGTTTGGCAGGCGTGTATGCCTCGGATACCCCACCGTATATCCCAACAGGTGTCGAGATTTGTATTGGGATTCATGTCGTAGCTGGAACGCGCTTCCCAGATTTTTCAATTGATCTCAATGTAACGCGAATAGAATTATATTGCATTGCTCGAGATTCCGAAATCGAAATCCCAGCAGAAGAACAACTCCTTTATCAAAATGTGATCGCTCATATCCGACCAACAGTAAAAGAACTGGTGTTGACTAATTATGACTTTGAACGACTTGAGCGAATAGTATTGTCAGCGATTTTCCCTAATTTAGAAACATTGGACATAACCGGAGGTGTGAGAAAGGAATGTATGGCGGACTCGCTGACTGGAATGAATCATTTGCAAAGTGTTACCTTCCAAAAGTGTGATTTTGAAGAATTGAGTATTTCACTTCTGCCAAACAAAAATTTACCACTAATTTTACAACTTAAGCGATTGAACCGAAAAGATACTTTTTCAAGCTCATGGAAGATAGAAAATTCAAACGCTATTATTTAGAAATTAAGAATGATGACCCGGATGAAACACTTTACTTGATTACAACGGCGTATAAGAAATATATAAGAGATATGATTTGTGTGGTTCCGTTTGACTTGGACCGAGAGAAAATTAGTGAATACTATACGAGTAGGTATAAATATAAGGAAGGGGATGTGACAAAGACGAGTTCAATTAATAAAGTCAAGGAAATTCCGGGGTTTTCTACCACAATTAAATCCAGAATTGTAAATGGGATTCTAGAATTAGTAGCTCGGGTATTTTTCTAAAAGAAAATATTGAAAGTTGGTTGACCGTTTAAAATGTACCTAGTACCAACACCAGAGCTGTTATCAGTAAATGTTCACTAATTTTATATTTTCAAAGTCCATAAAAATAGGTCATTTTCGAATATAGTAATAAAAAACATTTACACTCCGCAGACTTCCCCCGTGGCTGTATTTTTTGTTTGTGTTCCAACTGCCTTGTTCCATTACATGAGCCGGGGCTGGCATTGACAAAATTGATTATTTTTGCCTCTCTTCTACTAACTGAAGTGAATTAATATCTAATCTAGTCATTCCTCGCCTTGCCTGTCACAAATACTTAAAACATTCCACTGCACAGCTTTGGTGGCAACGATAACCGTTCACAAAAGAAAATTCATCATCTTACCGACTCATTTATTTATAATACCTATGATCAAACAATGTTGAGTTAATGTATGCATTTTAACTGTTAGGTAATGGGTTTGTGTGTAAGGAATTGAATTTAAGCACACGTATTAAAATGTTATAATATCATTGGAGCACATTTACAAAACAGGATTTTGTAAGAACTTCAACGAATAACGATTCCACTTGCTAAATGTTTTTGGTGCCAGACAATTCTACTAGATAGCAAAATAGAAATATATTTCAATTTCTCACAGAATGGATTATAATTAAGCAAAACATTCGGTTCACCAGGTTCGCAATTTATATCAAAGATTTCATACAGCCTGTAGTTTTGTCATTTATTCCCATTTTTGAATAGTTGAACAATCAGAGTCAAAATTTAATAAATCGTGAGTTGCAAATCATAAAAATTCCGAGACGATTTAAGTCAATACATTTAATTGCAAGTTCAAATTTCAGATGTCGA
The DNA here is from genome assembly GCA_034694305.1 of Protaphorura glebata. Lineage (NCBI taxonomy): Eukaryota > Metazoa > Arthropoda > Collembola > Poduromorpha > Onychiuridae > Protaphorura > Protaphorura glebata. The sequence goes on from JAQFYE010002443.1 coordinate 12,767, forward strand.
GAAAGTGTGGAACAAAACCGATTGTTGCGGCATTTTGGAAATTGGCGTGTCTGTTGACCCTTCCGGAAAGAATTCGGAGATTGTCTTCGGTATCTTCAGATTTTCATTTTCTCTCAGGTCGAATGGCTTGACACTCACAACTTCGCCGTTTAATGATTGCATCAAATACATCACCGTCAGACAAACCAGGATGAAGTTGATTAGTTTCAGGTAATTCTTGAATGAGGTTTAGGATATCATTAATTGGTGGATTGGCTTAAATTCCTCAAATTATGCAAGTTCATAATTGTTCGTGAATGTTTTGTTTGTTTTTAAACATTTGATTTGTTTCATTTTATTATCATTTTACCCCGGGTCCAAACCCAGGGTCATTAAGTCTTATGTTGAAGCCAGCAGAGCTAGTCAGCGGAAGTAGGGGAAATTACCAGCATTCTCCTTGTGCCATCAGAGCACGAGGCACACAGCTCTCCAGAGCATACTGTAACGTGGCCCATCAGAGGCAGTCAACACGTCGCCAGCTACTCCCTTTTTCTTCCTCCAGCTCAAGACAGACAGACTATAACTCATACAACTCAACTCATTTCTCATCACTTGCACCGGGAGTTTTAGACCGTCACCATCTGAGGTGACCTAGGCTCTCATGTACAGTCAAGTAATAACCTGGGTCTACAATAAATACCCTGCAATAGTATTGGTCTTTTGTAGTTGTTCTCTTTTATTGATTAGCTCAGGGAATTGTCCGGCAATAGCAGACAATTCATCAGTTACCATCAGTAGGCCGGCAATCCAGCGGTCTACTAATCCACAGAGTCAGGGACTTGACGACAAGAGTCGTCAAGTCCACACAACATTTTACATCGTGTGTGAGAACCCAAGTTCTCATTCAATAATAAAACAGATTTTTCTAAATTTTGCATTATGCAATGAAATTTTCCGAAAATCTCTATTTGATCGAGTACGCGGTTCTAATATACACAACCGTTGGCCGTTGGCGTCAGATTTGTAAATGAAATATAGTTTGTTAATTACTTCACTGATATTAACTATAGGTATTAGTTTTGCAATGCAATTCAAACTATGTACGTACAAATTAAATAAAACATTCCAATCATCATGATAAACGTTATGTATTTTTTAATGAATCTTCATAGTCATGTCCACACAAAATTTATATAAATCTAGTTGCTCAAACAAGTTCGCAATTTACATTAGAAAAAATCCATATAATTCATGCAGTCCACAGTTTAAATTAATTGAATTTTTTGAATAAAAATTTAATAAATCGTAAGTTGTTCTTCACTAAAATGACTAAATAGGCTTAATAGCAATACGATTGTGCGCTCAATTTTTAGATAGCCAGTATATGGGGAACAAGACCAATCCTTCTATCATGTTGGAAATTCATTGTAGAGTCTCTGCTGACCCTTCCAGAAGGAATTTGGGAAATGTTGTCTTCGGAAATGTTCTTTGGTCGGATTTCCTTACACGCACAACTACGTCTTCTATAAATTGAATCAAATAAGTCACCGACAGACACTTCCGGATCCGGATACATTGGATTAATTTGGCGTAATTCTTGATCGAGGTTAATTTCGTTACATTCTTTACCATCCGTCCGTGTGACACAGTGTATTCCCTTCTGGCATTTCACTTTTATATCCACCCCAATATCTGCGTACTCTTGCTTTAGCATTTCTTCTCCAAAACACGCTGACTTCGTCATCCAACGACAAACTCCATTTTCTACGACATATTTCTGACCTCTCATTCTCTTTAGAAGTGGGTAAGCTTCTCCACAGCCGCACCTTTTTGTTCTTCTGTTACAAGTCAGTAATAAATTCAAGTTTCAAAGAGGTTCACCGTTTTCTTGAATCTGAAACTTTAAGTTGGTAATAGCTGTATTGTTATATGTCCTCTCTAACAACAGTTTACTTAGATCCAATCTAATTTTTTCAGCTTTCCATGAACAAGAATCACCATAGCCAAGTTTAGTCGTCAAGTTTGCATATTCGATGGTATCGACAATATGACCAGGAACTTCGGTACATATTGTGGTTGCAGCAAACAGCAGAACTCCCACTAAAAATACTTCGCTTTTGCCAGACATCTAAATGAGAACGGACTATTTGAATTGGATGGGAAACGCTACCTCGACTTTGTAATGTGGGGTAGGTCGATATGATTATGAACATTTAGGAGAAGAATAGTCGCTTTATATACTCCACAAATGTTCGTTTCAATATTATTTTTGTCCACAGATTGTGTACTTACTCTTGAGAGTTATTTTACCATTACGTATGTATAATTTCCAAGGAAAGTCATGAAACAAATATTTCTTTTGAAACCAGTCGACATTTTTTTTGTGGGTGTTGTGACGCTCGTTTGAGTTTTGTAAATACTTGCGTGAGTAAGCAACGAAGATGATAATTACATTAAATAGATACTGTCTGAAGTTGAAGTCGTACTTCAAACGTCAGTCTTCTGATATTTGCGCAAATTCAATATGTACACAGAATCTCCGTCTTACTTTCAGATATTGCAATCTGCATAGTTTGTATCACCTTCAATGAAATTTTCATCTCGGTATTGGCACAGGAAATTGACGTTCAATTACGTTCAGGAATCTGGGATAATTTAGTGATCGCTTTTGTATTCTCTTATCGATGTCTATTACCACGTCCTTCAGTACCGGCTTAGATTATTCCTTAACTAGATTTGCATCCACCTGTATCCCAACCATTGCTAAGTTATTCATTGCTGAAGTATCCAGCCAGGGTAAATTATTTGGTTATAATTTAAAGTGATCTCTAAATTGTTCATTTTGCCACTTCGACTTTCAGGCAATGGGGAAAATTGTGTTCTCGGAGTGCGATTTAGTACCATTGTCTGTCTTTTTTCTTACTGGATGAATAATAACTTATTGAAATTCAATTCGACGTGTCATTCTTATCCTAAACTTCGCAACATGTGCACATCTTGGAAAATTCTATAACTTCAATTCGTATTATGCTAATCCGATTGCCTAGCTGGATTTTATTGAAATAAAATAAATCAAGTCCGTTTCCAGTGAGAGCGAGTGAATCCAATGATTCCATCATTGAGTCGAGGACAATTCGTGAACACAACCAAAAAGTGCACATTTTTTACCTAAGGAAGTTAAATTTTCAAACACTATGCACGACAGGATGGACTAAACTTTTGTTTACGTCAGAAATTTCAGGAAAAGAAACAGACCCCTCCAGAAGGAATTCGGTTGTAATCTTCAGAATTGATGTTAGATTGGAAGTTCTCACACGCACAACTATGTCTTTTGTAAATTGAATCAAATATATGACTGTCAGTCACACCAGGATGAAGTTGATTTGTCTAGCGTAATTCTTGGACGAGATTCAGAAGATTACATTCCTTGCGATCAGTCAGAGTGACACATTCTGTTCCCTTCTGACATTTCAAATCAATTTGTACATTTAGCCCGGCATCTGGGACCGATTGCTTTTTCATGTCTTCTCCGAAACAAGCTGACTTCTTCAACCACCGACATATTACTCCATTTTCCACGACGTATTTCTGACTTTTGATTTTTTTTAATAATTGGATAGGGGTCCCCACATCCGCACCTTTTTGTTCTTCTGTTACATGTCAGCAATAAATGTGCGTTGCAAAGAGGTTCACAGTTTTCTTGAATGTCAAACATTACATACGTTGAGAAGGGCCCTATCGCTTCGTGTCCGCTCTAACAACATTTTAGTGAAACCGAATCTCATTTTTTCAATTTCCAAGGACAAGGATCACCGTAGCCAAGTCTGGTCGACGAGTTTGTAAATGCTTGCACGTCGAAAGTATTGACATTACGATCAGGAACTTCGACACAAGCCACGGAGAGAACAAATACGTAGCAAAACTCCGACTAAAATACTTTGCTTTTACCAGACATCGTTATGAGAATTGACGAGTTGAATTGGAAGAGAAATGTTACTCGAAAGTTGCCTTTGCTGTGTTGACTAATTGTAAGTCGGTATGAATATTTAGAAATGAAATATAGCACTTATATACTCCACAAATGTTCGCTTCGATTTTACTTTTATTCACAGATATGTAGATATGTTTACTCCTGAGATTTATTTCATCAGACGTGTGAATTCCAGGAAAAACAATGAAACAAATAAGAGAAGGAGAACAATGTCGAAGAATTCCTTAAGTCACGTGTCAAATGGTCCAACATTGTGCTCATCATACGCTCAAACCTTGGACAGTCAATGCCGCACGTACGCTGGATATTGAACTTTGTGCATAATGATTTGAAACGAATCAAAATTATTTTAAAGGATCTGGGTTGCGCTGATACAATAGAGTGCACTGATCTAGTAGAAAATCTGTTGACCCTTGGGCAGAAATTGGAATCATTTTCCTTAGAAGACTTATTTTACCCACCTAATCCAGATGATATAATTCCACACCCGGCTGTTGAGGAAACTGCACTTCCATTGGAAATCAGGACGAATGTGGAACTCAATTTATTGAGATTAAAATACGTAGAGTTTGTACATTTTGAGGAATTTTTTCCATTCCGAGTGAGGTTCTTACAACAAGTAATTTTGTCCAACTGCTCCAGTGATAGTTTACTCAGCATCAAAACACCCTTCACATGTGAAGAGATTTGGCTGACAAACTTAGGGACAAATGAAGACGAAAGAATTCAATACTCCAGCTGTTTGAACGTTTTAAAGATGTTTTTGAGGCGGATGGGTGTCACTTGTCGGCAAATAGCTAAACCTCGGCTCACAATTCAGTTTTGCCACCGATGGTGCCATTTTGTCCAAACAAGACTACTGGGTCAAGTTGAATTGCCTGAAATAGGGGAGCTTTGTATCAACCGCAGTAGAGATGTTATTCTGCTCAATGTTCCTCACATTGCACTCCCGTCGTGTGATAACAATTTGACGGATCACATGAAATCGACTTTCGACGATGTTGTCAAGAGTATTAGTTTGGCAAATGTGCTTAATTCGGATACCCCGCCATATATCCCAACAAGGGCTGAAATTAGCATTTCGAATCAAATTCATTTTCCAGAAAATGGCTTACTTCCGGATTCCGGAGACGCGTCATCTGGACATGCCGACTACATTCAATGTTGATTTGATTTGATTTGATTTGATTTGATTTTTTATTAGTGTGATAATCCAAAGCATTCAAACATACAAGTATGCAAATTGATTGTCTTA
>JAQFYE010002444.1:0-17988 GCA_034694305.1 Protaphorura glebata
AAAATTTTGACCATCAAATACAAAGATGTAACTATGATGTTAGCACACATAAAATCATCATTTCGAGAAAGTAATTTTAATTGTAATTTGTAATTGTACTTGCATTTTCAATTACACTTACGTAATTGTAATTGAAATTAATTATTTTTCCATTTTGTCTACGTAATTGTAATTGTAGTTAATTACTTTCAAAATTTCTCCATGTATTTGTAATTATAATTACAATCAGAAATGAGGGTGCAATTTGTAATTTGTAATTAATTACATTTTTAAAGTAATTACCCCAAAATCAAAATTGCGGCAATTTTGGATTAAAAGTTTACGCTAGTGGTAAGGAAAACCAGTTATCGCTTTTGCAGGTCCGAGGAATTGAACCCTAGCACAGTGAACAGAAAACTTGCAGTGACTTTCTCCCGGCTAATTCTTTTCACAATTAATGACTTACTTAACTTTCTCATTTATAAGCACATTTTTCAGCACATTTTCCCCTCAACTAAAGTAATCTTTGTCATCCCAAGAGCTTTGTGTCGTGTGCCGTTGTGTTATCTCGAAATTCTAATACAAAGCGGGTGTCGGGTGTTCGGGGCTTTCGCTTTCTGCAGCTTTTTAAAGAGGGGAAAGACATTTTGAGCTGAGAAGGAACAATTTGACGGTAGAAATTAAATGAAGTTTTCCAAGTAAGTTGATGTTTTACGTTCAAGTCAACGGATGAGGTTTTTGCTTTTCTAATCATCAATCTTTCGGATCCATCCTCGTAAAAAACTCTTTCGATGAGTGCGCCTTTTTTATTTCTTCACCATTAAAACCAAGACTACTAACTTACTTTCCGCTTTATCGACGAACCTGAATAAATCCATCTATTTTTCTTGGGAAGACAAAAAAATCCCATCAAAATCAAACATTTTTACGATTTTCCGTCGTGTCATATTTCACCCATACATACATACAGATACTGTTCCAACTAATCTCGTAAAATTTCAAAATAAAAATGAAAAGTTAAAAAATACTCTCTTTTCATATTTCTCACATATGTACGCTTGAAAATAAATACAACCAGGCTGACCATCCGTCCTGGTTTTTCCGGGATCGTCCCGGTTTTGAATGCCTGTCCCGGCATCCCGAAAAAGTCCCGGTTTTAGAAATTCTGTCCCGAGAATTCCGGTTTTTAGTATATTTTGCCCAAATGTAGGAAAAGTCTCGGCCCTTCGGGCCGATTATCAATGTTATACTCCAACTTACAGTGAATATGTGGCGAATTGTCCACATTTTACGTTATGTCCTCAAGGAAAGTAATTCGGGCCGATTTTCAATTTGAATTTGAATTCTGTGTAGAGAGAATTGGTTCAAAAATGAATTCTGTGTAGAGAAAATGACACTTTTTGGGTGTCTCGGTTTTCGAATTTTCAAAAATGGTCAGCCTAAATACAACCCAACAAAATTCGTTCGTATTTTCTCATTTATTGCCTTACATTTCAGACACTTCAAAGAAATTTCACAAGCGAATGTCAACAATTGCATGTGTGTTAAAAAATGGGCACATGTAAACGTATTTTTCTTGAAGATTGGGTTGTTTTCCAGTCGGCGTAGTGAAGGTACCCCTAGTAGTAGGAAGAAAACAGTAAAAATTGTATTCCGTCTGACATTTGAACCTAATGCTGTCAAGATTCAGATTCCATTTAGATTTAGAAAAGGTACCCCTAGTAGTAGGAAGAATTCAGTAAAAAAAAAATTACTCCGTATGACGTTTGAAGCTAATGCTGTCGGGATTCATTTTCCATTTAGTTTATAGGGGGTACCCCTAGTTGTAGAAAAGAAATACATATAGTAATTAAAATTCTTAATCTGACCGCTGCATGTCAGATTCCCTTTCCCTTTCGGATTTACTGAAGGAAAAAACCAGTGAAACAAACTCTAAAGCAAAAATCATGATTGCAGGTCCGAGAAATTGAACCCGTGCTGAGCACAGCGAAATAACAGTAACCAATCCATACCAATTACGTTATACAATAGACCTGCAAACTTATTTTCTAGAAATTCGTTTAAAAAATGTGAGACAATACATAATATATTGAATTGCCTTGAGAGGATAGAAATGTTATTTCCCAGATGATTACCTCATACTCCTCTTTTTAAATGGGGTGGCTCCGCCCCCTAACCCCGGCCGGGGCTCTACCCTTGAACCCCGTAATGTAATATCTCAACCTCACACGGTATAAGGCTTTGCGCAAGCATCATTACAAGAAAGACCATTTAACTATTTTTCATATACAATTAATAACAAATATTCCAGATTTCCAATCATTTCATAACCCTTCCACGGGGAAATTTTCATGGCAACGGCAGAGATTGTTTACGTCAGTTCTTCTGAGGCAAACTACTCGGTTGCTATGGAAATTCATCCCATGCCAAATACCCATACCCTAAAACTCAAGTTTAAGGGGACACCCCTTAACAGTAGACGGTCAAAACATAGTTATGACACAATTACACCCCCAGAGGAATCTCGCCCGAAAATTCGAGCCCGATCGCCCCGGTAGTTACGGAGAAAAGCTCTGGACAAAAAAGCGTTACATTCACATGGGAGAGATATAAATGGATTTCGGACCATCTAGTGCATCAGAAAAGCTTCGCTGCGATCTGATCGCTTAATAAATGCTTTGGAAGGAATGTCACCTGAATAAAAAGAACCAAACCACTAACACCACCCTATTGTTACAATAATTCGGAAGGCAGTCCTAATGGCCGGTGTACCTTTCTCTTACAAAAAGGGTTATAAACTCAAAATAGACGTTCTCGGTAAATGAAACCTGCAAGCGTCTTTTTAGCTCCTTCACAATCGCATGGTCAGCGTCACAAAATATTTAGAGCTTGCCCTATGTATCCATTTCATGATTTTCACATTGTACTGTATTGTTGAGGACCCCTATTTCTAACTACGTTTGTAATTTGTAATTATTATATTACAAGATATCCTGGTTTTGATTGCAAAAGTAACAATAATGAATTCAAGAAAAACGCGTAGTTCCGAAAAACGCATGATCGAGAAGACGACAGATACAGATGATGCCGCAACCGCAAACGATCATTCTGCTGCAAGTGTACTGAAGTATGAAAAAATGACGGACAGCGGAGAAAAAGCGTATGTTACCTTTAAAAATGATAACGATTATAATATAATGCTTTAGGATGCGAGCAATCATGATAATTTAATTAAATGATTATCGAGTTAAGTCGGCTACAGGTGGCCTGGTGAAAACCCAAAGGTTAATTATATTTAGAGTTGGGCGTTATTGGAGAGTATGATAAGAAATTTGAGGTAGGCATGCCCATGTTTTGAGTTTACTAATACATCGAATTGTAAGACTCTCGAGTAAATTCAGTTGACCTGGGACTCTTGTAACAATCAAAGAATCGAAATTATTTACCTGTTTAGTGGAAGTTGTACGAAGAATAAAATGCCAGGACCAAGGATTAAAACACCCAAACAAAAAATGATAGACGGATTTAAAAATATGAACAGCGGTTATCGGGAGTGAGTTATCAAAATCTTAATAACAATTACAAAATTACAACGGTTTTAACTATTGTAATTGATATCGATTTTAAATTATTTTAGTTATATTTGCACTGATTCAATTTAATTGTTTATTTTAGGTTGGAGAGCGGATTCAACGAGTTGAACGCTAAATTCGAGACCCAAGGAAAAGAATTGGCAGATCAAAAGGTAAGTATTGCGCCTTTTTTTTTAATTTGGAATCGATATATATCATCTTTAATGTACAACGACATCTAGTTTGGCTCTTAATTAATGATAAATTATTAGATTATTATTCATTCACGCAATGCAACTTAATCAAGTTGCGCTTCATTTAATTTAACAGGACTTTTATAGCAATTTGTTTTACGGATCCGAAATAAAAGGTTTATAATAAAAGAAACTAAGACCTCGTTATAAGACACCTCATTATAAGACCAACCTCGACATACGACCCGAAATTAAAAATTGAGGGTGGTGCGTCTGTATTGTATTTAGATTTGTAAAATGACTTGATATAAGACAATCCCGATATAAGGCCCGGATTTTGAGTGCATTTTGGTGGGTCTTATTCTTATATCGAGAGTTGACTACATATAAGCTCATATATTTGTACATCTTTTTGAGGCCGCACTTCTAAATGCATTATCTTTCATTTTAGAAACAGAATGAAAAATTGAAGAAGGAACTTGGTGACATGCGGACACGGAAAGAATATTACAAAAAACAAGTCCAAGAGTTCAGAGTGCTCGAACCGGATGATGAGGCAATTAAAGCTGCTGAACAAGCAAAAAATGCCGCTGAAGAAGCTAAGAAACAGAAGATACAAATGGTAAAAATTTTGAACTGTTAAGTTTATGTACTGCTCCAATCGTTTCGTATCGTTTCCGTTTCTACCTAGAAACTAAACTGAACTTACTGAACGCAAACGAACTAAACGAAACGCTGCATAAGGTGCTATGTTCAACTTCCGTTTCGTTTGCGTTCCGTTTCGTTTCTAGGTAGAAACAGAAACGCAACGGAGCGGGCGTTTCGTTTCTAAACGATCCGGTTGGAGCACTAACTTATTTAAATATATCTGATAATATCTGAGTTCAAATCCAACCATTTAAAAACTGAAGTTATTAACTTTTGAATGTTTAATCCTCTAACTTCCAGATCGCTAAATACCCTGAGCCCTCACCACCACTTGGAGAAGCCGCTACTACTACTACTGAATGAGGACTACTGCTGAACAAGACTAGATGACAAGATCATTTGAGGATCCTCTCTGAGTTAATAAATCAATAAAGAATTGTAGACAATAATGGAGTATATTGTAATTGGGTTAAGTTCCTTGAAGTTGAAGTAATAAAAAAAATAGTCTCTTATGAATAGAATATTGGAATGGAATGCGAATGAGTCCAATGCAGTGTAGGTGAGGATAAGATAGGATAGAAATGTTATTTCCCAGATGAGTACATCATTTTGTTGAGTTAATCATTATTCAAGAAGACGATAAATTCGGTCCTAGTCGTGGAATTCCCTCGTGAGATCTCCTCCGCATCCTTCCCTTGATCACTCTTGTAATCAGATGCGTGCGTGTGTCGTGTCTGTCAGTCCGGGACTCAGAGTCCGCGTCCTGGGACTCCCTCCAACCATTCAAATATATCCCAACACCCGGGAAATACACAGACACGGAATTGAAATACCCGGGTACTTGACTTCAACTCCTTGGATACTCGCTCTCAGAAAAGAAACAAAAAATATCTCTCTTCTATGTTAAGGTCAGTGGAATTCCGTTAATCAAGATTCAAGACTGCAAACCTCACTATCAGCTATTTTAGTAACCTGCCTTCACATTACGTGTCTAAACCGTTATACCATGGGCTGATTATCTATCATGAGTTGTACGATGACAGATTTCTAATATCATGCATTCTTAGTCAAGTGATGGCTTATCGTCTATTTCTACGGTGGAACCCGCCAAAATAACCAGGTGGATAATTCACATAATTTTTTCGAATGCGTCATTGCACTATCACCACACTACACCCGATGTCTATTAAATCATCATTGGGCATCCGATTAAGGCACTTTATTGATTGATAAAAGCGGAAGTAGGGGAAAATCCTGTTCACGCCTGGTAAAAACCTCACAGTATATGAGAATCGACTACACTTCACCCTATGTGTTTTTAATCATAATTGGGACTCCATGTGGTACCCGACTTTCCTACCCCATTAGGGTACTTTATTGATATATAAAAGTCAAAATGGGAAAAACCCCTGCCTATGTAGGGTAAAAATCTCAAAGCACATGAAAACAATTGAAAATTAGATTTAAACTAAAGAAAACTGGAACATATGGACAGACTGTTGCACTATTTGAAGTCTTACTATATATTTGTAAAAACTGGGAGCTCTAGTGGTGCTTGGGCTATAGTGGTGGTTGTTCGTGTAACGTTGAAGCTGAAGGTAGAAAGTATGAAAAGTATTCTTCAATTCCTCTGAGACTCGACATCCGCGAGAGACAGTCAGCCGAAAAACTAATTCATCAAAGAAGTGAAAACTTTTCTCAAAGACTGGATGGGACCCAACCAACGCCTTATCACGTCTCCTTCTAGTTTCTAGCCTTCTAGCCTTCTACTTCTAGTTTCTGGTCTCAAGTTTTTACAAAACCTTTTCGTTCTTCGTCAAAATTTTAGGAAGAACAACGACAGGAGTTATCAAGATTGCCGCACATTAAACTCCTTGCAGAGTGAACAGTGGAGTGGTGGGAACACTTTCCACGAATTAAAAATTATTGCCACCATGCATGCCACTGAGATGGAGGGGGACTTGCACTGACACTATTCTTCCATTAAATAAAACTTTCGATTAGGGAAGAAAAGAAAAAAAAAGTGAAGGAAGGAAGTTTATGAAGACAAAGTTTTCACAAAGTAATATGTGAGGTGTGGTTATGACTCAAACTTATTATTTTTAGGGGAAAAAGAACTAGAAACACGCTAATTAGACCAATTTATAACTTTTGACTTTTTTTCTATACACTCTATAGGCTATTACACTATTAGTTCTACACTAAAAGGTCACGTTCATACCAAAATCTGTGGTCACACCATATTTTCAGGTCAGTCAGGATATCCAGACTTCAAGTAGTACTGACGATGGTCAATTCGTCATAACATAGCCGCGGTCAACCCAAGGACACCGCAGATAGTATAAAAAATGCAAGCCGTTGAAATTCGTTGGATTATCGGTACCTTGAACAACTTTTGTGAAGGTCCTACCCCCAAAAGCCTAACCGTTAGGCCGCTAGAAATACACAAATGGGGATGTGCGATGGCGTACAGCGACTCTCACTTTGGCTTTCACTCTACGTCATCGCACATCATCCCCACCTGTGTAATTCTAGCGGTCAAAAGTTTAGACTTCTGGGGTAGGACCTTCACAAAAGTTGTTCAGGGTACCAAGGGCTACGACTCCAGCAAGTTCCCACGTTCCCACATAGTTTTGTGTGGAATGTAAGACAATCAACGAGAGATAAGAAGGAAGATGAAGTTCTATGTGATATTTGCCATGCAGGAAGTTAGATTTTGACTTGGACTTCCCCAATATGTGGAATATTGTCAAGGGGACACTCCAATTTCGCCCACGCTGTCGCTCCTCTTGAAGTTTGAGTTTATCTAAGCAAATGAAAAGTAGAAACAACAAGAGAGTGGAAGATAAGGAAAAGGAAACATAAAGTGGAGAACAGGAAAGGAAAGAAACCTCGAGTACTTTCTATATATTTCTTGTCCTAGAATTCTAGTACCGACTCGGAAAATTCTAAGAATCAACCAATATTCCATTCCATTCCATTCCTTTGACCTCTCAAGGGAGTTCTTTCAATTTTGCATCGTAAAATCCCCAAAGAATATTTGTATCGTACAGTGGACTCTCTTTACATCCATCTCACCAAATGGATCAAAATTTATTTAGTAATAACAAAACCATTCTAAAGCTTCTTCTGAGTCAAAAGTCAAGGTCAAAGTTTGACCTTGACTTTTTTCTACTTAATTGGTCACCGTGCCAGGTATTTCTGTCGAGTCGGACGAAATAGAGTTCATTTGTGAGCACTCAGTCGCGGTTTAAGGTGAAGAACAATTTCGATTTCAATTCGAATAGAAATACTCACAAGGAACTCTCTTCAAATGTAAAATTCGGAGCAGACAAAAACGTTCACAATTAATAAGTCATTTCATGGCATTATTTTTTATAGAGTGGACTAATTTGCCTCACTTTGGTACAAGTGTGCCAATATGCCACGCCCATTAACCACATTACCATGTGACCCCCAAACCACGCCATCAAATGACGGATTAGGCAATTTTATCCTTGTAGAATACCTCTGTAAAGGGCACGATAATTGTTGGAATGTTTAAGAGTTTCTAGGAATGACCAACGTTATAATGTTTACAAGTGAAGGTGGTTTCCTTGTCAAATGCGAGGATTGAGGAGGTGGGACTTGGTTCGGTTCGTTCGGTGAAACCACAAGGGAATGCTGTAAGAAGATGGGAACCAAGCGTTCCGTATCACAACACATTAGATCGTATAATATTATTACCCTAATATATCTGTATTCCCCAAGGATTCCCATCATGGGGGGTATCCACGAATCTACAAACTCAATGGAACCCACGCTTTTAAGTTTTAATCGATTCCACTCCACTCAACCATTCTTGTCTTCTTATCAAAGAACAACAATAATAAGCAAGACAAAATTATGCGGAAATGTGGCTAATTTGACCAGCCTTGCCATGGTGCGATGCCTCATTCGCCATCTGATGGTCACATGCTAATGCACTTGGTACATGTTGATGGGGCCATATTGGCACAGCTAAGTCACTCCCATTTACGTTTTTCCCCGGAGAAAAAAACATGTCGGCGCTCCGGAGATAGGAAAAAAAATCATACATTTTCGCTGTGAGTTAATTCTTCCGTCTCTTCGAATGATGTGTTTATTTGGCCTATCCACCATTTTTGGGTTTGCCTGGGAGTCACGTGCTCATGTATGTACAGGGTGACTGATATGTACTGCACCTCAGGAGCGACAATAGCTCAAATCTTTGGAAATCGAGCCTCTGTGGACAGGTCAGTTCAAATGGGATCACAGACTTGATATTTTAAACTGACGCGAAGGCGCGCGGGCGAACAGCGCACAGTGAATCGCATTTTCAACGTTTTCGACCGTTTTTTCACGACACTCCGCTTAAAAAGCCATGAAAACTTCAAAATTTTGAAAAACAAACCCCACTACCAACGAATCGTCATCAAAATTGAATAATTTGGCAGCTACTTTGGTAAAATGACGACTTACTGTTAGTCCAATTTTGAGCGCCAAAGCGCGGCGCGGGACAAAAGATAGGGTAAAAGTTCTTAAGAGGTTCTTAATGGAGGTGGGTGATGGGAATTAAGATGTTGAATAAATGGAGGAGACGTCCTCAGGGAAGAAGTGACGCACGGAGAGGATTAAGAAACATTTTCCTTACCTGTCCCGCTCCCTCTGACTCCGACTTTGTGTTACCCGGGTATCACAGACTACCCGGTGAAAGGAGAAGAGTGTAAATCGTGTGAAGGGAAGAAATTGTGGAGAGTAAGAAAATGAAAAGGAAAAGGAAGTTCTGGGATGCCATGCCATCCCCCGCCTTCGCCTCTCTTCTAATCACACTCGTTAATTAAACTGTCTCCCAAAACATCTCTGGAATAATGTACAGGTTCCTTGGGACTTCCCATGATAAACAACTCCAACTTCCACGCACAACAGAAACACACACATCTTACCTTCACTTTCTCCAGGAACGGAACAGAAACCAGTCCCATGGAGAAAACATAACCAAGGAAATCATCCACCAAGGAATTCCACGAACCAACCATTCACCAACGAAAACTCATACAAATGCAGCCATTAACATTCTTAAACCCCACAGCACTAGATTTTTCACAGGGTGACCCAAAATAAGTCAACCACCTTCATTCGGTCTTTCACGGTTAAAGTTACTCTTAAGAAATTCAGGAAAGAATAAAATTGCCCACCCTGTACAAAGGACGGGTCACGAACCTTTTGTACGCTGTTAAAAATCGCTGGGATCTATATATGTGTATCAGTCGCATCCTGAACAACTTTTGTGAAAGTCCTACCCACAAAAGTCTAACCGATCGGCCGCTAGAAATAAACAGGTGGGTACCTAAGGTGAAAGCGAGTGAAAGTCACTGTACGCCACCTTACATGCAAAGCTGTATATTTCTAGCGACCAAACAGTTAGACTTTTGGGGGTAGTACCTTCACAAAAGTTGTTCAGGATGTGTCTGACTACAACATATAAAAATTCCAGGGATTTCCAACGGACGGCGTTAATTTTCCCATAAGGTTTGTCTTTGCTCAAATTCTTAACTACAGTTACTAGTGGACAGTTTGAAAAATTCAATTAACTCACTTACATCTCAGACACCCCACAGAACTACGATAATCGTAAATGCAAAATAATAGAGGAAATACATTGGATGAATTGGAATGAATGGATGTCGGGCCAATTATAAAAACCTTGTCATTAAATTCTACGACAGGGAAAGAGATCTTAAGAGCGAAGGAAAGCTTATGAGGAAAAAGTGAGGAGGAATTTTATTAGGAAATGAAGTCCATTAAGTAAGTAAGTTGGTAAGGAGGGAGTGCAATAACACTGCAATTGAATGACATGACCCATGAACACGCCAGACAAATCCAGAACCGACCCACGACCCAGGCTCTTAGTCAGTCAAGAAATAAGGTGAAGGAAGTACTAAGAAACGAATGAGTATTTTCGGGACGACCAAATCGTCTAGTCCTCGTCGGAATACAATTCTCAATCGTTGTTGTCCTAATACAGACGCAGACACATGTCTTACGAGGAAACCTTTTCAGCACGGCTGGGTCGGGATTAGTCGTGTCCGAATGTTGACAACAGCTTTCAACGAGGTGACTCTTCCATCGATAAAAGTTACTCTAGAGGCCCCGGAGACAGCCATAATTAAAACAAGGTCACTGTTACCTTGCAAAAACCCAGCCGTACAAGGAATTAGGAAGGGGTCCGACAGAAATTGAACCCAAGATCACTGTTAACTTGCAAAAAGCCAGCCGTACAAGGAATTAGGAAGTTGCCCGACCAGGAATTAAATCCAAGAGCACTGTGGAGCAAATACCCAGCCGTACAAGAAATTAGGAAGTGGTCCGAATAGGAATTGAGCCCAAGATCACTGTTACCTTGCAAAAAGCCAGCCGTACAAGGAACTAGGAAGTGGTCCGAATAGGAATTGAGCCCAAGATCACTGTTACCTAAAAGCCAGCAGTACAAGGAATTAGGAAGTGGTCTGAATAGGAATTGAGCCCAAGATCACTGTGGAGCAAATACCTTAGAAAAACCCAGCCGTACAAGGAATTAAGAAGTAGTCCGACCAGGAATTGAAACAAAGATCACTGTTGAGCAAGTACCGTCCGGAAACTCAGCCGTTCAAGGAATTGGGAAGTGGCCCGTCCAGGAATTGAACCCGGGATTAGATGGATTAGACTCGGCGCTCACTATTCTAAGCCGTTTTGACTTCCCGTCTCCAGTCTTCGGGGAATATAATATTATGTGACATTTTCAAAAGGTTCCTTGTGGGAGAAAAGGAGTTTTGAATGGTCTTGTAGTGTTTTTGGAGAGGAAGGTAGAAACGTGAGGTCGAGACTGAAGTGAACTATTAAATGGGACACGACTCTTCACTAAAGTCGATATTGGGAATCTATTAAGACCATTAGCCGAAGGGAGTCGTTTTATTAGGAAGATTTCATTGGTCGGACTTGCATGCTTAGAACAATAAAGCCAAAGCATAGAGACATAGACATAGACATAGACCATGTTTCTGGAGAAAGTACTGGAGAAGTAGAAAGTCCTAGTCCTAGTCCTAGTCATTCCCTATTGCCTGGAGTGAGTCCATGGACGTCGCTGGAGAAGAGGTCTCTTGAGACTGGGAACGGAATTGGGATTGATATCGCAACCGACCATTAGTTGCGAGTCAAATAAGCTCCCATGAGATGCCAGTCCAAATTACGACACAAAATTTTTGACGTTCCTTTTCCTCCGACTCCAAGTCCATACATTTTGAGTGGGTCGCTTTTTTCATTTCTCCCGGGTTTTCTTACCCGGGCACGACCACAACTCCCTGAGCACCACATATACCTACTTGACCACCCAGTCCAGTCCAGTCCAGAAAAAAAAATTCTCATTTCTAGTTTTCCAGGAAAAATTTTCCGGTGAACTGTAAAGCCAAAAAAGAAAGTGAGGGAGACTAGGCGCTCTCACATCTTTGTGTCATCTCACAAATCCACTCAGACCCCAAGAGACTCTCACTCACCCGACTACTAGTTACCCGTCTATATCCGGAACCGTATCATCTCCAGTCTTGCCCTCCAGAAAGTACTAGGCGCTTTTCTCCACGCCAGAGGCGGTTCTGTCTGAACATGGCCCACCAATTTAGAACCAATTATAAAATTCAACATAATTTGACAACTTCCATACTGCCCAAAAAATAATGAAGGTGGATTTGGAAAATGGTCCAATTCCTGTAGCAACCCGAAAATTCTGATTTGACAGTATGAGCTTACCAAGTAAGAAAGCGTTGTCGAGCTATGTTGACAAAAATCATTGATTGGCCGTCATTTGCTAAAATTCTTGTGGTTTTTGTAGTAAATGTTTCGATTTTACGAACTGAGGCAGAAGGTACCCCTAGTAGTAGGAAGAATATTGCTTTCCCAAGAGATCATAACTCGGACCAATGATCATCGATATGATTTGTTGATGGTACCCCTAGTAGTAGGAATTATTTCCAGTGTAGAGAAACCCCTTCAAAGCAACCCCTCTAACCTATGTTGGATTTTAATGGGTATACAGTATACAATTATATTTATGGTACCCCAAGTAGTAGGAATTATTTCCAATGTAGAGAAATCCCTTTAAAGCGACCTCTGTGACCTGTTGTAGATTTCAATGAGTTTGCAAAAAATATTTATGGTACCCCTGCCCTAGTAGTAGGAATTATTTTTTCGATGTGGAGAAACCCCGTTAAAGCTACCTTCGTGACCTTTTATGGATTTTAATGAGTTTAAAGTTATAATTTTCGGCCCAATTGGTAAAATATAGTTTAATCGTAGAACCGATACTGCTGGGAAGGCAGATAGAGCGTGGAATTGCATTGGATTTCAAAGACGACCACTACTAGGTTATGTTAGGTTTATACCTGAAGTGGAGTGCTGGGGAAAAGGAAGGATTCCCACAATTATGATTTATTTGGCATAAGGCGTTTTCCCCATACGGGGGAAACCCCGACGTACGTTAGAACGTCTTTCTTTCTCTTTCTCCCTGACTTTCTACCCGCTACGGTTATAGAAATGAATGTTCATTTCCCAGAAGGATTCTCATCCAGAATGCATTTCCTTCCTTTTCTCCAGCCACTGAGACATTTCTTTTCCATTCCCAGTTTTCCAGACCCACTGCCACTTATTTTCTCCACATGGCACTGGATGATGTGCCAGAACGACTCGCCATGTCTGGATTACTTTGAAAACCACCATCCATGTGTCTTTTTTCTGGAAAGTCACCCTTTTTACCCGTAATTAGTCAGAAATAAACTTTGTTCCAAAACACTGCACTGGGTCTCCTCGTTACGCTTTGTTTCATTCGTGTCGGTTTTTCTGTAGTGATGTCCTCAAACAAAGGCGGAAATGCAATAAATGTGAAGTTCGAATGTGTGTAACAATGAATCAGCCATCTCAACCTCTTTGTGTTCAATTTGTCATATTTTTCTTCCAAAAAACGTGAATAATTAAAGATAAATTCAACTAAAATTTTATAATTTCTTAAAATCCTGGTATAAGGTTCCCTAAAACGACTACGGAATCGTGGGAAATGTTCGAACATGTTCAAATTTAGAATATTTTAGACAGAAAAACAAACGAAAATGTCCGAATAATATAAAATTCATTATATTCTACATGGAAAAACGACAGAAATATCCGAATATAGCCGAATTCATTAAAATCGAATCCGAAAAACGTCCAAAATGATCGAATTCAAAATATTCTCAGAAAAGTTTCGGAAATTAAATACACTTTCGCCACTTTCTCCATAATGACGAATGGAGAAAGCGGAAGAATGACTGCCCGACTTCAATTTGAGCCCGGGCTTAATTATTCGGTCATTTACAGTGAAATTATTCAGGTGGGGTGATAAGGCACCACTTTTGGATTTTGGATGAGAAATACGTCTCCAAAACAATATCAATTACTAGTACAAAATAAAACGGAAGGTGGCCAGAGCCAAAGCGCAGAATAAAACTTGAATATTTATTAGCCTTGTTAATTAGACTAGACACATTAATACTTTTCTCCTGTTTATTCTTACTTAAGGGAAATATGACTTCTAAGGATTTTCCATTGCACTGTGCACTTATTCTAATTACAAGAGAAAATAGTCGTAGTCGTAGTCGTACTCGGCACGACAGGTGAAACAGTCCCAACCCGGGTGACTCAAAGACAAACTCATTAGTCAGAAGGAGAAAGAGCAAAGAGTTCACAAAGTACGTATTTTGAGAATTACAAATTAACAAGCGTCTTCATTCCCGGTATTTACATTAAAGAATGAAAAATAAAGAGTCAGGGTAACTTTCTTTGGCCCTTATTTCAATTTCACCCGAATTTCTTCACTTTAATTCCCCCGCATCGCATAGTCCTTTAGAATAATTAGTGAGGTGTAAGAACCCGCCCGCAGTACATTTCCATTCATTTCAACTAAGACATTAGCTTCTTGTCACTAATTAGTAAGCGAACTCCTTAGCCGGAAAAAACCGCCGTGCGACATCGACGGGTCATATTAATACTTAATCTAAAGGCAAGGCGACGGTACAGTATTACCCGGATTCGGGTAATGCTTATTCTCCATTGCCTTGCCTTTGTAAATTAACATACTACGCTGTGTACACCATTATGTACATAGTTATTATTGTTTTTGGACTTTCACCGGAGAAAGCTGTCCAGATTAATTCCTGACTTTAAGACCCCAGGTCTGTTGAACCTTGTCTTGCTTTGGTTAATATTTGATGACCTCGGCCAGAGTCTAAGACAGTTTGGCTACAATTTCCTTTGCCCTTTCAAGTTTCAATTACAGAGATATGAGACATTATTTACATTCTCCTTCTCAACGTAGAAATTAGACTCGCCCATTCCTTGTCATTTTTCGTCTTAGGAAAAGGTCATTCAGTCAAGGCAAATTTTGAGAATTGTTTGTAAGGTAAATAAAAAATAGACTCATCAATTAA
Organism: Protaphorura glebata; assembly: GCA_034694305.1. Classification (NCBI taxonomy): domain Eukaryota; kingdom Metazoa; phylum Arthropoda; class Collembola; order Poduromorpha; family Onychiuridae; genus Protaphorura; species Protaphorura glebata. The sequence continues at coordinate 14,881 of JAQFYE010002444.1, forward strand.
CCGTTGACAAGGCGGTAAGACTCAGCGCAGCCTAGTGAGTGCCGTGCCGGGATTTGATTCATAAGGTCCTGGGTTCAATTACTGGTAGGCCCACTTAATTCCCTCTGCAGTTGGATACATTGTTTGTCTGAGGGATCTAACCCCTAACATAGCCACACTGAAAGAGCAACCCGACGTCAAATATCCATGTAATGTATATTCAGAAGAGAACGAGTTAGCATTTAGTTTTATCTACAAAGAAGGTAAGGTACCCCTAGTAGTAGGAATAAAATAAAATTCCTTTGGAATGTACGTAGACACGTGGACTGTTGATGTAAGACGAAAAACCGGTGAATTGTGGCTTTCGGTTCGGTTTGGATAAAATGACTCAAGATCAAAAGGTCGATCTTGAAAAAAAAAGCGTCCCTGATGGACAAATGGAAGGACAAGAGAAATGAATCCAAACAAATGACAGACAAGAAGATCAAGTGTCATTGACGTCATACAGTCAATCGAACGTACTTTTTTATAATCTCCAATTTTTACACGACATCCACAGCTATGGATTACAATACTAAAGCCAACGTCAATTCTTACAATTAAATTATCAGTGTGTCATACTTGAAATTAAATGTACAAAACGAATTGACTCACGTTTAAGAAAAACAGCACGAGGCTTTGCTTGTTTCCGACGAGACATCATGTAAGCAAATACTTTGTAATGTTGTCTTTTGTTTTTATATTTATTTCTCAATATTTCACCAACCAAATAAATTACATTTTCTTGTCGTAACACTCTCACACAGCCACGAAACAATGCACAAGATACTAAATTAAATTATTACTTAAAGAGTATTTTTTTTAGTTGAAATGTTACAATTGCAAGGTGCCGGTGCCGTTATTCAAAATTTATAAACTTAACTCTGAGATTCTAAACCTCACTTACTTAAGATTTGGATACTTTTGGTATGTTTCATTATAGTTTCGTTGTAGAAAATGTGGAAAGAAAGTACTGTAACACCGCTCTCTCCAAAGGATTCGCGGCATGTGAATGAAAATACCCGGGTAAGCATTGAGGATATTAATCCGGGAGAAAATTCCCAGTGGAATTCTTTCACCGGATCATACGCAAGCGTCCGAAGTCTTCACCTCCTTTCCCAGCAAAATCCTGTGACACACGAGTTAAGTCCATCAACAACTTTTGTCCCGCACTCAAGTCATCAATAGTTGCCTTAACCTGAAATTTAAAAGAACAAATTTATAATTAATTGACACTTCCCATAACGTGTGGACAAATATCGACGTATGTTTCGGAAGACCTAGCGGCGAAAGTTATTCTAAAGGTCGGCGAAATGAGAAAAACCTGATATATAAAGATATATTGTCTGCTCAAGATATCCAACCCTCATCCTCATCTTAACAAAATTGTCATGTGACACGTTCTTGAGATCGGAATTTTAATGCCTTCCAGAATATTACAATATGTGGGATATTGACAATGACACCGATGTCGAGTTTGTCGAGGTCACTAGCTCACATTATTATCATAAATTCGCGAAGACTCAAAAATCGTACAAATATTTCCATAAATTTTTATTTGAACTAATTAATAAAATAATGAGTAGAACTGAGTGAGTACTTACTTTCCCTGGTGCGCTGATGACCAAATTTGGAAGAGAAATCTTGGTTAGCCCCATGTAGGTCAATGACATACCGTTCAATTTTCGCAAGTTTGCAATAATTTCATTCCAAAACCTTTTAATGTAGTTGTCACGATCCTGTGCATTCTCCGCTGTCTCCATTTCCGCTTCAAACCTAAAATTAAGTAATATATCATGTAGTACAAGAAATTCAAAAATTCAAACCTAAGACCATTTATGATCTGAAATCTGAATATGGAAAACAGTCCATTCTGAAATTCTTGACGCAAATAAAGAAATTAGGTACGTCATTTTTAAATCAAGAAATATCTGCCAACCAAAATGGGCACAATTGATTCTGCTACCTCGGCTCTGCACTGCGTTCTGTTCTGTTCGATTCTCAGCTATGCCACTAATTTTTTTTTGGTCATCGAATTTTCGGAAGGAATAAATAACGATTTTTTTTGTCATCAAAATTTGCTCGGATCCGTCATTTTGTTTTCCAGAGAAAAAATATCCGTCATTTTGTTTCACGGAGGTTTGGAACATTTTGACCCTCTGGACTATTTATAGTCGACACTTGTTATTTCCTCCACATCCACCAACTTAAGTTTACGAAACTAATTGTAAGTATAATTTTGGTTTTACGAAAAATTAATTTGGATAAATTTTTAATATTCAATTCCTTTGACGAATTGTATAGGTGGAACTGGAACGTCATGAAACATTAGTGCTACGGGATGATTTCTTAAAACTAAGACATTATTTATTTGCAATGAAAGCAAAGCAACGAAATAAACTGGCGAAAGGGTAGTTCCAAAAATGAAGCAAGACATGTTTCTGAACGCCAGAATTTTAAAAAAAGAACAGTCACAAAAAAAATTGAAATGACTTCATGTAAAAATTAAAATATTGAACTTACACTCTCCAAAGATTGTAAGAGCTATCCAAATCGTATTTAAGCTCAGACTCAAAAACACAGCCATATGGTGAGGTTGTAGTACAGTCAACTTTGAAATTATCTCCAGGTGCTACTCCATTTGAAACAATCCAAGCACCAATCATATATGTCATTGCATGCCAATTCCACGAGAAGTCGACGAATGTACACATGAACATGTTATCCAGTTTGTCATGAACAACTCTCAACACATCACGAGTGCTAGCATTGCAAATGAATAATGGGAAGTATGTACCACCTCTGTAGTTTTGCATAACTTTACCCTTGACCATTGATGCATTGTAGGATGTAAATAATCCCATGAAGACCACAGTTCTGCAAAACCAAACACAATGTGAATAATTAAATTAACGTTTAGTCTAATAAAAATGTGACGTCAAGACCAAAAATTACAAAAATTTCAAATTGCACTCATTAATTTTCAAAAACAGAGATAAAATAATAGAATGCAAAAAATGGGCAATTTTTGTTCTTACTCTTTCCGCCGTCGGAGCGGAGATTTCCGAGTACGAATTACTTCAATCAAAA
>JAQFYE010002445.1:0-17983 GCA_034694305.1 Protaphorura glebata
TTTTGTTGGCTGTATACTGTGCTGAAAGGCAACCTTAATTGTAAGGCAGTGATCTTATTAAAGATATTTCTCTCTGTGTCCTAATGTTTGTCTCTTTTTGTATTCTTTTTACCGAAACACATATTTCTGTATCCGGTCAGTGTCTGATAGGATAGAGTCTTTCTTAGGGTGCGTACTGTTTTGCAGAACTTTTAAATGTTATAATTTCCAATGAAATGATCGGATGACATTTCAGGAAAGAATTTTAATCTCTAGTTTCCGGAAATCAATCGTTTCCTTCTTCAGGAGAAAGGCAAATTGGGTGGCAATCTTTGACTATTCAGAACTAGGTCAACTTAAGTACGACAAAAGTAAACGTAAAAATTTGTTATAAAAATATGAGTTGGTTTCAAGGTGGGAAGTATTAAAGTTGTCAAGAACGGGCTTATTGGCATTTCTGAGTAGGAAGTTTTCGTTGGGTATACAGCATTTCCGCCTCTAAAAAGAGATCTTTTAAATATTGGCGGTGTTCCTAGTGAAAGATAATATCGATATTTAGAAAAAAAAGTTAACTTTTCTGCTACACAGGCGAAGTAAGGGTGTTGTAGCAGTTTGTTAAGTCATCTAGGTAGAAGTGCACAGTGTACATATATCCATCTTTCTTGAACTCTGATTTTTTCTATTCAGCCTGGAACACACACACTGAGTGAGTTCTACTCAAATTCAATGCAGTGATAGAAAAAGTGCTTAGCGTTGTCTCGTAAAATCGCACGTAAAACTTTTCCCCTCGACCGTTCTTGGCTGTTCTATTATTAAAGGAACGAATAACTTCGCACACGTTTAAGGTTTTTGATGGAAAAACAATGGACGTTTCACTGTCTGCTGGATGAGTCACAAATCGAATTCGCAAATCGTCTCGCGTTTATGTTTCATCCACAGAGAATATTCTGTATGCATGAGGTATTGATCAAACCAAGAAAGAAAAATCACCTAAAAATCTATTAATAAGACAAACGATAGGGATAACTGATTAAAAATTCATTGCTTTGCTCCCTGAAAGTGAACCAACATGTAAGGAAAAACAAGTTCCAACATGCCCCTTCCCACCTTTTACATAAATCCATACAGTTTGAACCATTTGCATAATTTATCAAGGAACTGAAACTGAACTGAAAACACTGGAGAATGCTTCTCACACTTCATACAATAAAAAAAGTGTACAAAATGTTGCCAATAACATATACGTCCGTTCAATATTATAATGTTTTAAAAAAGGCCATTGCATTGTTTATTTTCATATGTCAAGGGTTCCATCGCTCTAGCACACATGATTTTAGTAGCTGATTTGAGCAGGTATTCTCTATCTAAATTTGCTAAACAGTTAAATCTCAAACGATTATTTGTTAAAGTGAAAACATGACCAAATCGACTCAGGTAATACAGAAAAAATACGTTTATTCAGAGATGTTCAACCATTTTATTTCATTGAAGTCCGAAAGTGTTTGAACCGGATTCCTACTAAAAGATTTGCAAGGAGACTACGAGTATACGGAAGTGTTGGTTGAGTTAGATTTCAGGATTTTAGGCCAAAGTCACTTTGTGGAAGTCCCATGCGTGCGTACGGTTGGGAGACGTAGAAGAGAGTCTGAGATTGAAAAGAAGAGGAAACAAATTGATGGATCTGAAAGGATTGACAGGAGGCAAAAAAAGAGCTTGAGGGTGTCAGTCGTTCCGGTTTTGGCTTCGTAGTGGTAGAATTGGCGAAAGCTCAACCACTTTCCCTTTGCTAAAGAAGTAAGTCGGAATCAGACTTTCACCCTGAGAAAACTGAGATAGGAATTTGGCTTGCCCAACCTTATTTTCAGTCATGACTTGGATAATATACAGTACAGTAGCATCATCTTCAACCGAGATAACCAGACGACCTGCCTAACAGTTATATATATATATATTTCTGTTAACATTCGCACCAGTATGTGTTGCAGTTAAAATAGAATATTGCAAAATATTGTACATTGTTTCTTTCAATTATCGCTTCTATTTTGAAATTCATAACCGTCGGGTTGGTAAGTTCGTTTTGTTTCTTTTTCAAACACACGTGGAAGTATTGAAACAGAAATCTCAAGTTGGAGAGCAGATTTCGGTCGGAATGAGAATTTGTATGAATTGACTGTCCAATGTTGGTACAAATTGTCCAAAACACGAATTATCCAGAGTACAAAAGTTTTAGAAGGTCATTTGGCTTGGAAATTGACTGAAACACATCCAGTACCTTCGTACACCGACATAATGAAAAAAGTCAAAAGGACTGAGAAGTTGATTTAATCTTTTTGTCTTGTACCGGCCGACGCCGACGACGGCACCCTTGTGGTGGATTGTGTCCCTTGTCTTTGTGTCCCTTGTTTGAGTCCTACCGCTCCGATTGAAATTCGCCAAACTAAACAGAACGCCGTCAGTATACCTTCGTAGTAGCATCTTCTGTATAACAAAAACTAGTAGTACCAAGTTAGTATCTGTTCAGTTGAACGAATAAGAAACGAAGGAGGAATAGAAAATCTATCGATTTCTTTCCTCGTTTCGCAGACTCAGTTCGTAAATTCCATACTTTATACTGCATTGCAAGGAGCTAGCTATGTAATATAGCTAGCTGAGTTAGGATGCTAGAAGATTTGACATACCACTAACATAGGTAGGTATAATTTTTGGCATGAATTCAATCCTCCTTCACTTTCTCCTACTGTATCTTATTGACATATCTTCGAGGAGAGAAATACTATGTATGCAAGGAGAACGGAAAACATGTGGGGGTTATAGACTACATAAAGACACTCTGGCTTTCACTCTGGAAACTTATGTCAAGTACCAATAGCTATACAACTTTTAATCCAATCCAAGTCAGTTTCAATCACAAAATGTATCTTTGTCTTCAAAATACAAATTTTATTGCGGATTGGTGATACAGAAAGGTCGCCGTTACTGCTCGCTATGTTTCGGAGGTATCTCTTAGGAAGACATGCTGTAAAGATCGCTAGATCCTTCACTACTTTCCTAATTTACATACCAGGATACTCCATCCGTAAAATGCCTTGTTACTCGAACAATAACTGCAGAAACGTTTGTTTCTCGTCTTGACTCAGAATAAATTTGACAATTTCGCAAACTCAAAACTCATTTCTAAAGTTCTAAGCCGCTTGGTCCAAAGCAAGAAAAAATATCACCACAGAGAAAGAATAAACGAATTTTAACGCCAGAGCTCCTCACCAAAGCAAGTAAACTCGAGTCCAGGAAAGTCATAAAATATGGAAGATAGTAAAATCTCGCATTGCATACTAAAATGTCGACGAACAATAATGATAGGGTTGCTTTGTCTGCATAAAGCAAAAGTAAGACTTAGTCATGGAGGCCGTATGTGGAAATATCATCGAAAACGGATATAACTCGTCCGTACAGCGGAGCTTTGTTCCGAAATATATTTTTTCAGCCTCATATTACTTATGTTGCAGTCCATGCCTATTTCATGTTCAAAATGGCAAAAATTGAAAATAAAGTGAGTAAAAAGAAGATGCGCATAGTATTGAGTTACGGGCATACTTCATTGCAACCGTCAGACGACAACCACACTTCGAAGATCTCTTGGTTCCATAGTACCGTACAACTCCTCTACAACGATTGTCCACATAACGACATTTCTTTATCACAATTCTCTCAAAACTCCCCTAAATCGTAGTACTGGTTTTTTACTCCACAGAACGCCATACTGCTTCGGTATCTTCAACATGTATAGAAGTTTCACTTCTCAGTTGTAACTTAAGAACTGGACTGCAACATACGGTTTGCATTTTTGAATTGTTGGAATCATGACGCTAAAGAAAATATGAGTTGGTGGGTTGGTGAAATGTGGTTGAGGGAAGAAAGGAGAGTAAAAGTAAAGAAAGTGATAAGGCAAAAGGTGCAAAGTGTCATTTGGGCTGATGGGATACTTTATATTTGGTTTCCACAGAAGGGATGAAGAGGAAGGTAGCCTTTTCCCAAACGGAAGCCAGTGAGGAAATACACTCAAGAGTTGATATAATGTACACATACATACAAAAGATACATCGTATATCGTACATCCTACATGTTATGCACTCACAACTCCACTCTACTTCGGATAGATCCTTCCATCCGATAAGAGTGTAAAAAATGAAGGAGAAATGGAATGATATATAAGATATGATACAATTTTCTCCTTCGCATATGTACGCGGACATGCACATCGCACATGTACTTCTGTAGTCCGGAGAAAGCCGGTCACCGTGCCATGCGTACATATGTATTCATTTAATATGTTGCAGTTCACATGGATTTTTCGGTCAATGGTTTTAAATACCGAGCTTCCTTCCTTGAAATAGTACCACGGCCCAGGCCATAGGCTTTCTTCAAAAAGAAAATGTTTAAGGCCCAGGCATTTTGAGTAACAAATCAATTGTATCAAATTAAGTTACGCTAGGCAAGACGACCCGAAAAAAATCCAACCTGCGACATAAGGAGACGGAAATATCTGACCTCAACATATTAGGTTGTGCTTATATATATAAATAAAATACCCGGACGAAATATTCCACTTGCATGATCCGACTCCAACTTGCAGGACTTGGTCTGGTCCGAGTCGTTCGGGTCTTCAAAAGTGCAAGATCTTCGGGTGCTCCATGTACAGTACATGTGCTGTACTGTTACACATTTTTATACAGTGCCGGGACCCTGGGTTCATGATTTATCCTCAATGCTTGAACAGTTACAGGATTTATGGCTATGATATGCTCCACACTGAGAAGGATGTACCTCCTTGGATGTCCATGCCATATCTTTGAGCTGCAATAAACTGAGGGAATAAAAAAAACGAAAATATACTACGTTTTATAAGAAAGGACTACAAACTATGTACGTACTGTGCTACAGTATACTATGTACGCACACTGAGGTGGCAGATAGAAAGCCGGTTTTCACTGGTTTTCACAATCTTCTCTGGTGAAAGTACTCCAGTCGGATATGAAGAAGCTCCAATCTTTAAACACAGTGAAGCGTCAGCTTAGTAATCTGATCTGCATATAGTAGGGAGTAGTAAGTACAGTGTTGTTCAGCAAGAAAAAGCGTATGGATCACGAACATATCTGGCGGCGGATCTTTGCAAGCAAGAAGTTCTTACAACGGAGGTTTACAGGCTGTGAAGAGTTCAATTCCTTAGCTGCTTCTTCAAATGAAATGAAGAGTCAGTCTGGTGACACTTCATTTTGAGCGGGTATTAAAATTATCCGGATTATTTGCAAGGTCGTACAAAGTATCCATATGTTTTCGGACATGAATCTCAGCACAACATACCTCGCAAATTTTGCCGAATTTATGAGTTATTGACCAAATTCCTTTTCCTAATTATGTTAATATGTTTTTATTTTTTCTATTAATGTTGAGGCATCTGCTGGGCACACCTTAGAAAAGTACAGCGTTTTATCAAATTCAAATTGATTGCGATCCTCAAGAAACTTTTCTCTGGTAGTAGGAATTAAATTGTGTGTAATAAATTGAATTTTTCAGTCATGTGAGTTCAGAATAACCTTTGGGTGACACGAACGGTACATTAAACCGAAATATAGATTTTATCTAATAAGAAGTAAGCAGACTTCCTGGGAGAATTTCTGAATATTATGAAGTCTATGAGATTTTAAACGTGAGGGCGAGTAAAGCAATTGGAAAGAAGATACATTAGACTAGGAGCAATGTAATGGGGATCCCGTGTTCAGCTTGAAGAAATATAGTTTTGTCCCGAAGAAAATGCAATAAATTTTCCAAGACCCAAGTCGAGTATTTTATCAAAATGGAGTCTTCCTGCCAAAAAGAAAGCATTGAACTCAAACTGAGCGCACGTTGTGCTTGGATGTGCTGTAGAAAATAATATGTGCATAGGCATGGACAGCACAGTAACAAATAAAATGTGCATACGATATGAGAATAATACTTAAGCTTCCAATAAATTGAATTGAGATCTCCCAATATTTTATGTCACTAAATAAATTATATTTGGAAGGATTCTTGTGTATTAACTAAGGATAAATCAACTGCTTTTATTGGGGCATTGACAATTCACTGCTTTTCGAACCTTTGAAATATGGGTATTTTGGGCCTTTCTAGTATTTTTTGTCTAGTCGAATAAATTTGTACTACCAACACTTACTAGTACTACCGGAAGAAGAGGCACGTGCAGTTTGTGTGTTAGATATAAAGTCTAGTATCTACAACCTAGAGAGCTCAATATATAAATTGGCTGTCACACTCTACATCCCCGTAAATTTTCTTCCATCCAATCTCAACTATCTAAAACTTGTGCACTGTCACTCTCATGGTAGACTTGTGGGTGGGATTTTAAAAGCGGATTGGAAAACTTTTCAATCAAATAAGCTGTCTCTAGCTTTTTACAGGTGAAGGGTTGACAAATCCCTTTGGTGACTTTCACGAAGGGTAGGCCACAGTCTGTCAACTTCCTCGTTTATGATAATTCAACCCGAACATAGCATGGGCTTTCACCCCAGAGAACTCCAAATTCTCACGGAGATGTACAAATATTTTTACTGGATTTTGAATGGAATGACCCAAAATTATGGGGCCGATTATGTAAACTCAATATGGTAGCACACTACTTAACATAAATCTTCAAACCTGGGAGAAAAGACAAAATTATGATCGAATACTGTTTGTTTGCGTGTCTGTTCGTTTGTGTGTATGTTTGTTTGTATGTTTGTTTGTTTGTAATGTCTGTTTCTTTGTATGTCCGACCATCCTTTCTCTCAGTAAACCCCGGTCTTTGCAGTGAAAGGGAAATGGGTGTCTCTTTTCTTTTACTTGCCTAGATGGATCTACCTGGTTCGTTTTCGAGCCACGGGTTTTCTAGTATTTCTAGCATTGTAATAAAATCGATGAATTCTAAAGTGAAATACTCGTTTGTGAGGCTCAAACAGAAAAAAATGTTGCCCTCTCTCAACGTTGACATAAAATATAACACCAACAAGAACCAATTTAGTATGATATATCTTCACAACGATGTAGTGGTCGTACAACTCTTCAATCGAGGAACGTCATATGAAGAAAACTGAGGTAAATGATGTGGGGTGATCGTGATGCAATAATTTTGAATATTAGAACTAACATGCAAATTTTGAAAATAATACGGATTAAACCGCATGCCGTTTGTACGCCAGTACAGCTATATCCGATTTCGATTGAAGGGTGCATTGCACATTTTGGGTGTTCGTGACATTATGATCTCATTATACTTGCAGTTGCACGCAGATTTCCTCTTAGTGGAATCTAGAAGTTGTTTCCGATTGAGTTCTGCATTGTGCACGGCACATGTCAGATTAAGGATTGGCTTCCTTTAAATCGAGGGGAAGTAGACTCGGCATTCGACATATATTCCGGAACTCGTGGAAGTGTGGCTCGACAGACGGAAATCCTGGGTGACTGATGATGATACGCTTATAATTTCTTTTTCTTTCCCTTCACTAGAAGTCCCCGCGATTTCCAGGATGGAATAGAGATAATCGATGCTTGACAAATGCTCTTATCTGGCCTTGACGTTATGCTGCTTCAACGTTGTCATAACTCTTGTTAATAACATCAAAACCAGGGGGATTTGCAGTTGTACTTCTCAAAGATTACTTCAATGTAATTGTCAGCAAACATGTATTGCATGAGTACATAATACATCTGGTCCGAGAACAAGATTGTTAACCCAATTAATATACAGTCTGTACTGTAATCTTTAGCTCAATCCCCCAGAGGCAAAACAGCTTAGTGTGGAGTTCTTAACTGCTACCTGCAGAAACGGGGTTCAATTCCTTCGAACTGGCATATCTCAACCCGACTTTTCCTATATTGAGAGGTTCTCACTTTGCACACAAAGTGCTTCTACCACATTCTCCGCCATAAATCTTGGATCCCTGTACTGAGGCGCAAGTTAGCCTCGTTTTATTAACTTGATGGCTATGAGTATTTGAATCCTGTTTTAATTTTTGGAATCCTGTTACGCTATTTCCAAAACTAAGTAGGAATTGAGCTGAATCGAACCTTGGCCCAATTCTGGTAAGATACTTAAAGAACATAAATTCACTCTCTTCAATGTGTTAAACCGGTGCGACTGGTTGATTCTTTCCAGAAAATGAATTTGAAGCTGGAATTTCATTCCTGGAATGAGAAGAGGGCGGAGTGGACAAGTCTATGGGAAAGGAGAGAGAAAATGTCAGAAAATGTAAAACATGTCTCTGAGTGAATTATGGATCAGGTTTCAGGTATGTGGTTAGCCGAGGAGCATAGAAATCGTTTGATTATGCTCCAATGAATCCCGGATAAGTCCTCTTTAAACGCGACTGGAGTCAAATGAAAACCTTTAAAACTCACACTTTACTCGTTAAAATGAAGAGAATGGAATTTAGGCGTTCACTACACTAACTCTAGTCACCAACTATTTCTCAGCTGTACATTATGTTCAGATTTTCGATATACGGACTTTCACTTTTCCATATTATTAAGGGCGAGTCTTCCGATCACAAAAGAAAGTTACATACAGGGTAGTGCATTAGTGCATATCCGCTTCTCCCAAAACTCAGGAAAATTAATAGTTTTCATTCATTTTGTAAAGAAAATTAGTTTGGAATTTATGGGACCCTCGTGCGCATGACGCGGAGTAACTAAAATATTTGGAGAAATACAGTATATATGTATGTATGTATAGCACTTAAATTTTATAAATCGTCTGGTGAATTCAAAAATATAAAATATATAGAATTCTTCAAATGCTATTACAAGAACCTCCGAGCGAGCGTTCGGAGAAACTTGTATTTCAATATTATCCTCAGTCACTAGTTATTAGGAGAATCCGGAAATTGTACCATTCGCTGAAGCCCACAGTGCGTGGGAAAAGTTAAAATCCTCATCAATCATGATAAACAAAGGGAATGATGGGTCATAAATATAAATTGTTAGTATTAGGGAGGAATCGCAGTTTTACTTTTCTTGGGATGAGATGATCCTTGTATGACCTACAAGTAGGTAATTCCCACCAGGGAAAATAGGCACTGACTGAGATTCCTTTGGGTTCGTTTCACTTTCTGAGGGAAAAAAAACGAGGAATCGGAGGTAAGAAGAAGCACGTAGCAAATCTATAAGGTGTTGCAGTCAATGATCTGGAAATCCTTGAAAACATGGGCCATTTCGAAAAACGTGACATAAATTTCAAAATTTCTTTCTCTTTTTCCCAAAGGAACCCTGGTATTCGGGTATTGGTTTTGGGGCGGACATGTAAGAGTTTTTTTCCCCTTCGTTTGGTTCATTCTCCCCTAACTCTCATCGTCAGTTTTATCTTAAGGCCTTTTTTGAGTCTTCCGTGGTAGTTTACGTAAACTCAGAAGGATTCCTATTTCGTTGGAAGCACCGATTCAATAAATGCGTTTCAACTCAATTTTCGTGCCTCATTATTTACACGGCTAACCAACTGCAACCTCCCATTCTATTCTACCTTACCCAGCTTAGCCTTACTCATTCCGCTTTTCTCCTTTTGGAAACAAATGTGTGTTTCAAATAATTACCTCAATTAATTAAATGGAAGGCACACACAAACATTCAGCCACACACCTAACAAACTACTCAGGTAGTATAAAACATTCGATAATACTAATCTTATGTAGTTAACTGTTTTCCAGAAATTATGTACTCGGAGGTAGGGAAAAAGCACAGTAAAAACACACATGGTTGAAGAATTTAAGCATTTTAGAATCAGGTGCCTGACAACGACAAGGGAAGTCCTTCCAGGACCATTCTGCATTCCAATACACATATTTCAAAGAGACACATTTGTGCGCAAAATAGAAACATATTATGCTTTGAGTTTTCTCTTAGGTGGCGGGTTCAATTCCTGCTCTACCTAAACTTAAACTCTGGTCCGTGTTGGCCATTCGTCCGATTCATTATAACAGTTTTGTTGTTTTGTACCACTGATCGGCGGATACAATTTGGACTCTAATATCATGACGAAAAGAGTTTAAAGTCGGCTATCAATTATGTACATTCAATTTATGTTAAGCGGGAAGTCGAGGACTTCTACCAATAAAATAGGGCAATTCAAAACCGTCGACCCAATTTGGCAGTTGAAACGAAAACTGAGATCTGCATTTCGTAAATGACTTATTTTGGAGAACAAAGAACTATTGATCACGCAAGTCGCGCATGCGATATGGCTCGTATAACACAAAATGAAATTAATGCAGGACAAATGCGACATGTCTTGCTTTTTTCTAGTAAAAGGAAGTACAAGCAGGCGGCATCACGAGTCGGAGCAATGACAATTCTATGCGTGTCAATACGTACAATTTTCTACAAGGTATAAATTATCACATGTTTATGAGAGTCTGCAAGATCAGTTTCAGTTGGGAGTAAAAGATTACGAGCCACCCTGTGTGGCATTTCGAAGATGTATGTCACTCAGCATTATAAATTGTATGAAATGAATATAATGAATACAATTAATATTAATATGGTATTTGGTAGCGCCTAGTGCTACACAAAACTCAATTCAAGTATGTAAGTCCAAGAAATACCAAGTCTTCAAACTATACCGTCACTTCCAGGCCCGGACTGGCCCAATGGGCGATCGCCAAGTGCGCCCCTAGAAATTTAACATTATGGGCATGGAATTAAGGCGCGCTTTGTCTCATGCCACTAATATTAACTGCCAACGGCGACCCCGAGCTGCCAGTCCGGGCCTGGTCACTTCACCTTTGATTTTATTTTTAAATAGACTATAAATTGTATTAAAATATCTGAACCCCGCTCACGATAACAAATAAAATCTACGAGTAACCGAAAGCAATGTATCATCACATACATTTGTTGGTTGAACTTGAACTTGAGGAAAACACAAAGCGTGGATGAAACTCGACAACTAGAATAAGTATTTATTTATTTTTATTGGATGTAAGGTCTGACGGATTTAAATTACTCTCAAGGTTTAATTCTTAATTAGCATTCAACACAACGGTTATGACTTCCTTTGAATTTCTTAAATTCCCATAAATCGAAATCGCACCGCTAATCACCTCTCGATTTGGAGGTCGCTCTACATTATGTATATTACACACGACTTTCAGGGATGGCGAACAATTACAGCGATCTAGTACAACTTGTTAAAAATACACAGCTGAATAATACGAACCAACTATTTGTCAGTAAGATATGTACTCCGAAAAAATAATTAACCTCGATTGACATTGAAACTGAAATTCATTGTTTTCAAGTATAAAATCAGCAGCGTAATCTTGGACTAATTATTGGAAGACTAAACTAATAACGACTTCATGCGGTTTTCATAAAATGACAAAGTTAATACCGTCTAATCTAAATGAGATCAAGTCGCTTTTGTTTCTAAACCTGTTGATTAGTTCCTGTCGCAGTTGTTGTTCAACATGTGTGTGGTCCACCTCTTAAGATAATAACTCTGTCGACTTTGACAAATTCAATCGGCAGAGGCAGTCCGTCTTGAATTATGTTTCTATAGCGCAAGGACTATTTCAAACTGTATAATATTGATTCCCACCAGTTAAATTGTTTATCCATTACACTCACTTTGTAATTTGTAGTAGTCATTTAAGGAAAGATTAACGTGCTGCTTCATTTGGTACAGTGAAATGAATAAAACGTAATTATGCTCGAGAACTTCAACTCAATTTTGAAAATTCATCGGTTTTTTCGGCCTGGCACTTTGTTGTAATAAATGTTCTCGTTAACCATATTCTCTGTGCCGGAAGGCGTATCAAATTTCCGAATATTCATATTGACTTTCGATATGTTCTACAGAATGAACCTTTAGTGATAGGATAGAAAATTCTCACACTGTATGCTAAAGGGATCGACCCCTCCCTATACAGAAATAAGCAAGCGCTGCATATACCTTTAAAAGTTCAACGGAGTGACCATTGACCATAGTCTATTATTGCTAATATTGATAAACCGATCTGAGCGCAATTGTCCGAATTGTTTCCAACAGATTTCCGTAAGATATTCGAACTTATAATAGAATAAAATATTGTGTCATGTCATTTTTTTTGCACAATTTCAAACATTTGTCATCAGTAGCTCTAAATGTAGAAACGTTTCTTCATATCTTACTTACAAAATCGTTTATACGAGCTGGGCGCACCCTGCCTGTTTTGGCTTTTTCGAAGACGTAGTACCATTTCGGGTTAAAAATCTATCGTTCATGTAACTCTTCCATACTCTTCGCGTGTCATGATTATTGTCGTATGACGAACCCTCCATGAGGTGTTTGTCCAGTCCATTGTCTTTTGGATTTGCTCTCAAGTTGTTGACGCAAATGTCAATCAACGTACAAACTACGTCCGACCATACATCATTTATTCATTTTTCTCTCGAACTGTGTCCGTTTAGGAGTCATCGGACGCAATAAAAAATTATTTGTTCATCCTTCACTCGAAGAGTCAAGCAAGCATTCACCTTTACAAAGTGCATGTGATCAATCTTGAATCATTCAACTGGGAATTGACGGCTACTCGAGGAGTCAAGTTGGACTACAAATAAATACTGTACTTTTACTACTGACCAGACCACAAATCACTGATGAATTATTGACCTAGTCACTTTTTGCACACCCTGTATTTGATTTGGTGCATATGAGTGATATGTATGTACGGATGTCTCCGTTCAAGCAAATGTGTTTTCTCAGGAAATAACACAGGTTCATACTCTCGCAATACATAGATGTTCGACCCCGACCTTACCATGCCACTTTGGGAGTGAAAGTATTGCTTGGCATGCAAATTCTAGGAAAATATCCTAGTGACCTTGGCAAATACAATTTAGAATTAAAATATACAACGGTATATAATTAATCAATGACGCATGACCATTTTGCATTTTTTCCAGTAAAAGTTGAGGTATGGAGAGAATTAATTTATGCAGCTTTACGTCTATGCCGCCTTACAACTGTCTCTCCCAAGGAATTATGTTTTACTCTCGGTTTCAAAACAATAGGCACCTGGAAATTCCATAACAATGGGCGATTACAAGAGAACAACCATGTTAATAATTTTAGCAAAATGTACGGCGCTTGGGATAATTAAACAAACTATTTTCCCTTAAACAGCTGCCTATAGTTGCGACACGGACAGTAGTTAAATGGATTTAGTGAAAAATTAAAGCAGAAAGTTTTGGAGTAATGATTGACTTAAAACTGACAAACGAAAATCAGGAAGGCAAATTTAAGACGTCCCTGAATTTAAGTTTGAGAAAATGACATTCATTGTCAAGGGCATTAAATGCTTGCTACTTATTAACCGTAGAGCACCATAGTCTAGTTCGATTTTGCCGTCAAAAATGTTGGCATGAATCTTTGCAAATTCTATAATGAAGAAATTATGTAACCTGTATGCGGAACAGAGCAAGGTCAACTTTCCGGATATACATTACACAAATTGGTATATTTCCGGAAGTGGTGAGGTGGATGTTGATAATTAAAACACCGCTGCAAGCACGACTTTTAAGTTACATTATTTGCACAAAAGTGCAGGAACAATCAGAAATACTTTTCAATTTACATAATGTGAAGATACATTTCACAAACCGGTTTTTGAGGTCGCATCAAGGAATTAATTGGATGCATGTTATGGCATGGTTCACGGCATAGTGGCCGACTAAGGTATAATGCTTATGTCTGGCTCTAAAATCAAACCAAGGCTTTCAAAGCACAAGAAAATGCCAAAAATATTTTCCACGCAAAAATAAAATTCTTTGATCTAATTCACAACCCTACAGACTAAACAACTTGTACTGGTTAACCGTACTAAAAAAGATACATTAAGGAGAAAATTGTAAGGTCGAACACAAGTATATGCCAAAACTATCACTATCAGTAATCAGTATTATTTGAAACAGAATCAGAGTGCCCCCTTAAACACTTTTTTTTTTGCTAAAATTGCAGAATGAAGATAAAAGGGTCATACGCAGTCATATTCACTAGTGCATGGCTGGCATCGTCAGGTATGCTGAAATTAAGGGGAAAAAAATTATATGAACCCCCCACAGATTGGTGATAGTGATGACGAAAAGTAAATAAATCAAAACGCATGACAATTAGAAATAATTAGGAATACAACAATAAGAAAATGCTAGTCTAGAAAACCATGGAATATTTATTGCAAATTCCTGACGAAACTACAGCACTCGGTGATTAACCCCCCTCAGAGCAATGCATTGGGATCCCAAGTGCACGGATCGGCACGTGTATTTTGTAACAATCTTGCACTCTGTAGCGCGAGCGGACATTTAATTAATATGTTCGATAATTATGGTCAAGTGCATACCACGATCAGTATAATTTCCATTAATGCCAACAATTCACTGATTCTAATATTCTTAAAGGTGTCACAATCTTCACTTTTTAACACTCTTTGGGTGCTCTCAACCTCATATTACTTTACATGTCAGTTGTAGTAGTGCCCACTAACTGTTTGAAGTTCACTTAGTTAAATAACACTAGCGGCGTAAGACCACTGCTACGGCCACTATGGGAGTGCAACAATGTCACTCATATGAATCTCATGAGACAATCATTTGCGGTTGAACTAAGATACAACAAAAATGAAGAAATTGCATTAGTCTTAGACTAGAGAGCAAGTGTTTCGGTCATAATTCCGTTCCGTCTTATTAATTTTTGACATTCAAATTAACCTTCCAAGAATTGTAATGGTTTATGCTGTTACAATGTTAAATTACCACCTTGCTGCCCACCCAAAACAATTTTGTTGAATGTTGATTTTAATTTTAATTTTTTTCATTTTAATTTTTAATTTACCACATAAAAGTCAGTCTTACATAAATTTTACAAAATGTGTTCACGTGTAATAAATTTTACTGTGCTAATTCTAACGGCAGTAATAAGTGTCGGATTTCTCGGAGTCGGCAATGCAGGTATAAAATACTTTCCACTCACCACTCGACTATTGTCGTAAATTCAGTCAAATTTTGATTGCTGATATTAAAAAAATTAACTAACTAACTGTAATTTCTAGTCAGAATGATTAAATCTCTCTATAACTGCAAATTACATGAGCAAATTTTATCCATTGCATTATATCAAATTCAGATATTCTGAAATTTCCATTTCGTAATCTTGTAACTACAAAATATTTAAAAACGTCTTGAAGGAATGCGTGATAGAAAGGTGTGAATTTCAGAATTTTTGCAGAAGTGTAAGGATTCGTGTAAGGTGTAGGTCCGAATAAATATTTAACAGACGCATTTTATGCGTCGAAATGAGGAAGAATTGTAATTTGAAACTTAGTTTACAAAGTGACTAAATGTGATGAATTGTGCGTTCGTAGAGCAAATATTACCGACTGTAATATTTAACATGTAAACTCATACACCAGAATTAAAGCTTTATGTTAGGGAATATATTTGTTCCGGTAGAATATACTAATTCAGGCAGTTTGGCTTATCACATTATGTCTCGGAGTGAGTTGTCCATTATAGATATTACTTTCTGTGACAATGACCAGTTAGAGTGACAATGTCAATGTTAACCATGCAGTAAATATTTACACTTGGAGTAGTTGAAGGTCGCAAAAATTTGCATGTACTTTTTCATTGCTAATTCATTCATTACAGGTCTGTGCCAAAATATGTGCTTCTAGAACAGCATTACATTCAGTTGGACTTTTAATTTCTGCACCAATTTTGATAATCATGGCTATTTCTGTACATTTTTCGCGTCTCGATTATCGCAACACATTAAGTCAGTGCATTTTTTCAAATTAAATATGAAATCTTGCAATAATAAGAATGAGCAAAAATGGCTTAGTTTTTCGTTGAAAAAAATTGGATTAACTGGTTTTGTGCTAAGAAAAGAATTGAAAAAGACACGCTTTCAACTTCAGATATAGCGCCGAATTCCGGGCTGACAAATTATGCCAAATAAGTTTACATAAAATGTTATAACTTAATTCTTTTTTGAAAAGTGTCAATTTCAGATTTCTCTGTAATTGGTACCCAACATGTTCTGAACAAACAGTTTAAAAAATGTTTCGAACATGTTGCTACTTCTCCAGAATTTCTCACAGTTGCGAGACGTTAGTCGCAAATAAAATTTTCAAACAAAGATTCAATCAAATTTTACTGCAAGATTTTGAGTTGTTTTACTAACTCCAACCGAAAGAATTCTCTCTTCTGACTTTTTTGGTTTGTTAGAAAACTTTTCTAAGTTGCCAACAACTGAAATCTTTGTCAGTTTTTAAATTGAAAATAAAGTACATTTTATTTGTTAAGGGAGAGGAGCATGTGGCCGAATTTTGTGTAGTTTGGTAACGGGAAGTACGGTAGTATCTCAAAATAAGTAGGTTTTAGAGGATAGTGATAGTGCACAGAGAAGTCTAGGTCGCAGGTACGAATTGAATCAGGATAGTCTAGCTCTAGGAATGCCTGTGTATTTGACTAAAGCGTCGGGCCGGAAAGAATGGAATATTACAACCCCAGGATGGCGAATTCCGGGTTAATTTGGCCCAAGACTTATAATTTTTGTAAATAGACATGTGACCATAGTTCTGCCTCATATGTGTCTGTGCCTGACATGTCGCCCTTATCTGGCCGTAATTATTTTTTTCGGAGAATTTTGGCCTAGACCAAATACGATCGGGTCAACATCAGTCTATTTTAGCGTGACGGTACAACTTGCTCCGAATGCCCTGCTATGTTGACTAGACGGTACAGTGCGCCGTTGAAGTACTTCCTCCTACAGGCGTCCTGCAGTGTAGTGTTAAGAAACATTGCTTAGGCCAAATGGACATCTTAAGTAGTAAATTATCACCTGAATTATGCCATGCGCTGAGTTAATTAAACTAATGGGAATAAAGACGTTTCACATCATGCTCAATTTGAGTCATTCCCTGTGACATACGAACAAGACACCTTGGGATGAATCGATTTAAAAAGGAAAGCTCGTAGAATTTGAGATTTTGATTGTGTGTACTTGTACTTTCTACTATTTCCTACTATTTCCTAGTTTCAGGGACCGTAAATCCTGAGGATAAGTGGTTTCATCGCCCCTGCATTCCAAGAGACTTTGGTCAAGGGAGTATAGTTTGTGTGTGTAACTCTACGTACTGTGACCGAGCGGAGACTCTGACAATTCCCTCGCGATCTGATGAACAGCTCAACCGAGGACTGATCCAAATCTACACTTCCACCAAAAGTGGTCAACGTCTTCATAAATCCACTCTTCGGTTCAACGAAGAACCACACCAAGACCCGGAGCCTGACCAACCAATTTACGACTTTCTGTCCAACCGACTGTCCAGGCGAAATTCGCGGAGGAGTCGAATCCGGAGATTCGTCGACTTATCCAAAAGTAAGTTATCTTTCCGCTAACTCACAAACCTAAAACTTCTCTATATTCCATGGATAGTACTTCGAATCAATTCATTTTCAACTACTATCACCTGAATAAGTAAACACAAGGGTAGAGTGCTGCACAAATCTTAGTCTTTGTTCACAAGGAACGTTATGAGAATGCCAAACTGAAATCATTGAGTAAAAACAGTAAGAATTAATAGACCGGAAGATAATACAGACATATGTCGTCAAGAAATACTAAGTTATTCGTCTTATTGTATTCTCAGTTGCGTTCATTCACCTTGAGAGTATTGGAATTATATATAACACTCGTACCTGACTATATATGAATGCAATGCCTTACAAATTTCATAAAAAGGGTTTTGCCCGAAAGCTCAATAAAATGATGCCTGGATCAAAATTTGAAAGAAAAATTAACCCTCTCGCTGCGGATTTCTTCTTTGGAGTAGAATGAATGAAGTTTGCAGTTATTGTGAGTTGAGAGTAAGATTGATATAGAATAGCATTAGGATTGATTAACGCAACGTATTAGGTTTCAGCACGGCTGCGTGTGCAGTGT
>JAQFYE010002446.1:0-17976 GCA_034694305.1 Protaphorura glebata
ATTGTTTTACTGAGGTTAGGAGAGGTTAAAAATTTCAAGAAAATTAATTTTTGGAGAAGATCGCATACTTGATGAGTTCGAATCCATATGTTCATATAATACGAGATAACGACTCCGGGAATCACCCAGGCACAAAAGTGGGAATAATTAGCCCAGCTTACCCTATGAGTGTATTATAATCTCTTCGATTAGTACGAGTACACATTCTAGCAAAATTATTAGACTAGATTAATTTGGTCATAACAATCTCCTTGATGCAGAAGTGATGTGACACAGTCTGATATGGTCTGAATTGGGAGTGCTTCAAAATTATATCAACCTTATCAAATTACGAATTTATCCATGTGTCTATGTCATGTACGGTCAATGTTGACCTTATGTACGTCAGATCAGTACTTCAAAGTAATGGCATGTGCCATTCCTAATTGTTAGTAGAAGTGAGAATAAGTTATGCAGAGGTAAATATGTCCATGGTTATTGGAGAGACGCGCAAATGATTTTGTCACATAGTGATATTTAATTTAAGTAGTAATCTAATTTAAAATAAGTCATGACATTTCGTTGGAGACTGGGATACATGATTTATGCTTGTTCACGTGTTAAGTTAAGTTATCATTTAATTGTACACCCATATATACTAATATTATTATTATTTGGTAGAGTACTTGACCGGCAATCAGGAGATCCGGGTTCGATTCCCGGCAAGGGTAACAAACTTTTGACATATTTGGAATTTAGTATTTGTCCTCCCCAAAAATATTATTATTTTATTTTAGTGACTAGTCTTTCTCCGTGGCTTAAAGAACACACATGTGAAATCGGTTTGACAGTTAAATAAAAAAATCAATCAATCAATCAACGGTCATTTTATGGTATTACACATACTTAACCTTTTGCTTGTTCAGAAGACATCGGTCTTGTTGAATCTCACTAAGAGCTTCAAATCAATTCTTGGGATTCCTCATTTTCTGGTTTTGTCCGTACTAGTCTTCGAACAAATACTTATCAGTAAGTTTTGTAATGCTTCCAGTTAGTTAATGCTTGCAGTATTCAGGAATAATGGATTGAAAAATATGTTCGCTCGCCAACGCTGTATCCTACTAATTTTCCAGAGATGATTCTTGATGGACTTGGAATTTTTCTGAAAACCGTGCATAATTCACAGCTAAATGACGGTTCGCTAACAAGAATGAACAAAGATCAAGCTCCAAGTCTTCCAAGACTCATAATAACCAGCTTCGTAGAATTGAACACGACGTCGAAAAGACAATTGTATGGAAACGCACTTGCTCACTAGGAATATATAACTGAACCTGAACGGTGTTTTGTATTGAGAGCACAAAATCGGAATGGAATTTCGGTACAAATTGAAATGTGATAAATGTACTGAAAATAATAAACTTTCGTAACTGACACTAAATGGATTCGTACTACCCCTAACGGAATGTCGAGATCTTGCGTACATTATGTCTATATTACTCTCTTGTGCGGATTATAAACAACTTCGTAGCTTGTCCACGCATTTATCTGTTGGGCACAATTAATCAATCGAGAGGTTAAGCAACTACGATTTGCAGGTTCAGTGTCTAAGGAATGTGGGATTTAATTCACGCATTAAGATGTTAAGTCATCTACTTATGGAATCCAGCGATAAAAGGGGTGTCGTATCTCAGTATCATATTCATTTCTCATTCGGCTCTTTTGGCTTATATTCGGCTTGGTCAAACATCCAGAACCGAAAAACATGTTTAAATTACTGACCGAAACCATACATGCATGGTTGAGAATAGAAGCCAAGCATGGATAGACTGAGAAAGAAAAGTCAACCTTTACATCTATGCTAAATAGCGGTGTGCTACAAGTTTCATGTCTACATGGTGGTTTTTGCTTATCATACTACTGAAGAAATTCGTCGAACGTAATAGAAAATATGGGAGATAGTCCTATTAAAGTAAAATTGTCCCTAGGGTAGGACGAATTTCCTTGATATGAACAAACTCTGGGCGAGCGGTGTGAGCACTTCGGTGAAATCGGATAGACATTTGATCTTTTGTCAGATTTGTCCAGTGGAGTGTTTATATCTTGATTGTATTGTTCATTCCGATTCAATGAATTCATTTCAATGCGCAGGTCCTTGGGAAATGTTGTAGCAGTGGCACGTTTGAAACTATTAAGACCTTAAAATGAATGAATTCTTCAGGAGTGAGAACACATTAATCAGGCTTTTTCATCCTTGTGACATTTATGGGGCGAGGTTTCTGAAGAATCTAGGGACGTGGAAAGAATTCAAAATATCAGTGCAGGGAACGTGCAGGGGCTTCGTTGGAAGCATGCCTTCATTGCAATTCGTCCGTCGCCAAACTTTATTTGTGCTAAGCAGATCTTTTGTCAACCCTTGACTTCCATAAAGAGAAGCTTTTCACTGCACTGCATTTCAAACAAGGCCTAAGCGCACTTCCCAATTTGTGTCCATGATTATGACTAATTTAACATATTCTTAAAAGTGAACATGTTCTTTTGCACGCAGAATAATTCTTGAATGACAGTTGTACTTACTATTTTAAGTTACTAAAGAACTTGTCCAATGTAGAATGCCACTCAGATTTGAGTCACGATTTCCGGAATTGGCAAGAAAGGTAACAGTGATACAAATTTTTATGGCACTATTCACTTCTGAAAAATTTCAAATATTGACTATAACTACTCAGGCCAAGTGTGAAAGTAGCCTTCAGTTTCTATTTAATCTTACTTGGACAGTGACTCTCGCGTTTCGTTTCAAATTCTCAACTTGATTCCTGGTATACTTGGAAAGTAATTCTAAGGTTTTTCACACAAGGAAAGTTTTTTACAACTTCGCTTGGTTTTTTATACTTTTACGGAATTCTGTAAAAATCTTTATGTACTCCGTCACAACGAAGTGCAATTTATTCGGAGTGGACTGTTTTCCGAATCTAAGATCTCTGATTGAACATCACATCACAAAAGGCTAGAAAACTTTCAAGAATGAAACCAGAGTTTTAGTTTTCAGAGTCACCTTGAGAGTTGACGTCTGTGTAGGTTTCTAACGCCGCGCCGCCTTGAGAAGTGCGACAAAGTAACGTAACTACCGTCAAGGAAACTGGCAGAGTGGAAAGGAAACTCATTCTTTGTATCATATAACGTTATCAGAATTTGGCTTAATTCGGTGGAATTTGTCTTTGCCGACTCCTTGTCAAGTTGTCGAAAAATCATTACCTACATGGTGTGAAGAACGAAAGACTGAGCCTTGTCTGAGCTCCAAGGTGAAAGTGACATTCTTCGTATAATTTTTCATTCTCCTAATCCGGATTCTTAACACGCATCATCATAAAGATTTAACCGTAGTACAGCAAAATCCGTCACCGGTCGATTACATTCGAGTGTTGTTCGTTATAATGGAGTAAAGTTATACCAGTGGTGCGTTTTATGGAAGTTTCATAGTATCGTCGGGTGCATACTCTCAAGAAAAGAGGGAAAGAAATCATTCCAAATTGGAAAGTATTGTTTTTGGCATTTGAGCCACCACCACAAAGCGACCTATTCGTATATGCGACATTTGGAGCATTAGAGTGAGTCAAGAGTATTTTTTCTGGTTAGCCTAAATGGAATTCTTTCACTAAACTCCACCGCATCATTGGATTGGAATGGCGGAGGGGGATGGATTGGACGGCAAGAGTGATTCATGAGACAAAGAAACTTTCTCCAGTATAATTTCCAGTATGTGTCCCTATGGAAGTCTCGTGTTCAACTACCATAATGAGCGTGTCTCCAGAGTCAGCATAATAAATGCGAGTTGACATCCTTATATATTGGCTCCACATTCAGAGCACAGTCCTACTAATTGTGGATTAAAAGCCTGGTCTATATATTCATGTGTCTAATAATGCATTCCAAGTCCCAAGGGTTTTCTGCCCTTACGCTAAGTTGTTTCACAGCGTAGTCCAAACACAAAGTGACGTGTCAACTCTGCCTCGTTGTTATTCATTATACTATAAAACTTCAAATAATAACCCGGGCTTCCATTTTGTTAACTTAAATTTGACGGGCTTGGATTCGAGACGGGTTTGTATGTATGACCTTTTTTTAAATAATATATATTTTCAACGAACTGCAATTTCAGTGAGATGTTAACTTTCAATAAGCCGGTCGAACTTGATCTCAAATGCGCCTAACATCATATCGTTTTTAGAAAAATCATTTGAACTTGTCTTTGCCAAAAGACTACGAGGGTTTCACACTCTCATCTTTCTCTATAGCGATCGTGAACAGCGCTGCGCTGGGCGCTTACAATTTTGAAGTTCAGTGGCTTGTTAGTTAGGAAATATCTTTAATAAGATCACTGCCTTACAATTAAGGTTGCCTTTTAATTAATCAGTCACAAATTTCCGAGCAAGTCGGTCTTGTCTCAAAATCTCATTTTCGGGTGTTTTCAGAAAAAGTGAAATTTCGAGGAAACTCGACGAACTCGAAATCGGACAAGAGTAGCTTCGTACCGGATACTCACTACGAGAAGGCAACGGGATTTGATACTACACAACCGAACTTCTCGCTAGATCTGTAAAAGTAAAAGGGCCGGGACGGGAGGGCTGTCAAACTGAAATATGTTTTAGGGCCGGCACAGGCCAGGCCGTTACGACAAATTACTTAGAATATCAATATGTTTGGGCCAGGACCAGGCCTGCCGGGCCGGGCCGGGAAATACTGGCCCTTTTACACCTACATATACAGTAGTTCTCACAAATATTAATGAACTAGTTGATGGAACTCCGCACAAGGATTCTTTTTCTCTTGATGCGTTTCAGAGATGTTCAGAATCAGTTCAGAATACTCAGGAACAAATTTCTCCCTATTTTCGAAGAAGAGTTCATCGGACAATTTTTAAATGATTTTATTCATTTTATTGAATTCTTCAAACGCTTCGATTTATGTGTTCAGAATTTCATTGAGTAGGCAAAATTACTTCTACTTCACTCAATATTATTCTAGGAACCAAATTCTTATTGAGGATACAGACCGCACAGTTTGATTTTAAAACTGATTATAAACAGAATCCTATATTTTATTCTGTTTATTGGAATAAAAAGACAGACAGCGTATTTCTAAGTACACAGATACCAGAATAATGAGAACAGTTTTAGTTACTATTTTCCTAGACCAAGACCAGCTCATTTATTATTCTTTTTAGTCACCCGGGTAGATTTGACCCACTGGGTAGACTTGTAGAATCGAGTTACAATGTCAGACTTGTCATGCCTTGACATCGTGTGCAACCTTGAGATTGAATTGTATTTTAGTAATTGTTTGTGTTCGATTATCCCATAATGGCCAAGGTTGTTGTTGTAGCAAGTAGTAGAAAAAGTAAGGCAGTCAAGCATTAGGAGTGCGGTGAGTCTAGCCTACTAAATCTATAAAATGTAGACATGTTCTCCACGCATGGTTCCACTTCCATTATTCCTTTCAAAGTTGTACTACTTTTCCCAATTCCAAAGTTTTTTGTTGTCGAGTTTTCTAAGTTAGAAGATTTTTCATATCGGTTTAATGGAAGCGGACTTGCGAACCTTTATGTTTATAACAGTCCACTTCCTCGATCACTTTTGACAATGCTGCATTTTTTTTCAAAGAAACTCCATTATCGTCGAGCGACTTCACATTTTTATAATGCAAACACGACTGATGACAAACTTTAGATAAAAAGGCCTAATGAAATGTATTGAAAAGTACATGTTTTCTTGTTACTCTCAGTCCGATTACTATCAATGGTGGCATTTGCATTCACGATGTGATGTTCTTATTGATTGCAGTGAATTTTACGATTGTACTGTTTGAGCAATAGCATCGAATCGAAAAAATGAATTTATTTATGTGCAAGTTCATTGTACTACGGAAAATCGATTACAGAAAGGATTCACTCCCAATATGTTAGCTCAATGTAATAAAATTCTCAAATATTAACTATTGATGGCTTATGCTTCTTCTCGTTTGCTGGAATTTGGGGATATTATTCGATCAATCTGGAAGAAGGAACTTCCTCGCCGAGTATCAACTTGGAAATTTCCACAATGTACTGCCCTCTAGTGGGATGTAGTGTTTTGTCGAGTTTATAAGGAGTCGAGCTGCATCCTTTTTAGATCTATTTGCATTTGACATCTGTTAAGGCAACCACCGTAGTCTCAATGCCCAAGTAGTATCCGTACCGCTACAAAACGGCAAAGACGCACTTTACAAAAATGTTACAAAGGACTGAGTCTAAATGGATATTCGGTTCAGTTGATCAAGGAAAAGAAGTCCAACTTGAGCTAATATGCTTTGCCCATTTACTCACGTCTCCATGCATTTTTGAAGACGGTATGGTTTAATCAAATCAAACATCGTAATCGCTTTCCAAAATTTATTATGCGTCCATCTGCTCGTGTGCTCATTCACTCAGTGCCACAGAGCCAGGGCTATTGCTCTCAGTGGCCTGGTTAAATATGCTGCCTTATTTATGATCTAGGATTCACCGAAATCCTCATATGTTTGATTTAAACACTTTGCTCTGCTTTGGTGCACTTCTACTACTCGTACAAGCTCAAACACTCCACTCCAGCCCGAGAAAATGACAGTCTCATTAATCTCAGGAAGGTAAACAATAAATGAGAAAAGCGGAAGGAGTGAAGTAATCGGTGAGTGTCTGACAGAACTACACACTGCATTTGTAGAAACTAAGGAGCAAAAATCAAATTGAGTTATATCGATTCATTTCTAATTAAGTTGGACGTTTCGGGAACTGACAACGGAACCACTCGAGCTGATACAATCGGATTCGTCGGAAATAGGTACACCTCGAGATATTCCGTTGGATTTTTTCTTTAAAATTTTGAAAGGTGGTTAAGCCTCTGAATGAAGTTTAGTCAATCTAAGCATTGAAAGGAGCTTTAGTAACCAAAATTGAGAGTGAGATGTCATACAAAACTCAAAATAGAGCTGAATCATGAAAGAAAGTGCAGTCAAATGTTCATGACAGTTTTTTAGGAAGTCGTTAAGACGCCTTTGGGGGGAAAACTCGTGCGACCTCCACAGGCCACCAAAAATTAATGATTTCGCTAGCTTAACAAATTGTCTGTTCGGAGTGGTACTCAAACGTTTACGTTGGTTCACTTGACAATGGTCTTACATTCTAGACACACCTGATAATTTCTACGGGGAAACTTTGGAAGCCGAACTTGAGTGATGAAAGACAACATTAATGCCTAGTACTAAATTGCGCACCCTGCTGGTTTATGCCTGGTCTTCATTTGTACCCTGGCGTATTAGGTCAAGTGATTCCGTTGTAGAGCTAACCAGTGGAACCCGCTTCAGTGAATGATTATTTGATTGGATGGATGGATTAGTCCGCCATTCGGCATTCGTAGTGTCAATACTAAAAGATTGACAAATATGCCCTTTAAAGCTCGCCATCGAGTTAGCTTCGCTTCAGCAGTCCAGTTCAATGGCATTAAAATATAATTCCAATTGGTCTAACGATTAGTGGCATTACTAATCGAATCTTTGCTCTTCAAAATCGTACTTTGCATGAACTAAGGTTTCAGAGTCAGAGTCAGAGTCAGAGAATTCTTTATTAAAGTCATAATGCTCCATAGCCCATACAACGTTTAATTTGATCTCAAGGCGCTGTATTTGAAGGCGAGTTCTGAAGTATACTACGGGATTGGTGAAATGGTCTTAGTATTCACTTTATTTCTTGGGAAGGATTTTGCCCTCATGTGCTCCCACGGTCGGTCTACGTCAGTAAATCCAGTTGCACTTCCAGGCTTCCAGCCGAATCTGCCAGCTGCGATAGCCTGGGACTTTGACAGGTATTTATGCTCTGGATTTAGCTTTTTCTTCCTTATGGAGTGGAGTAGTAGTATGTTTTGTCCAAGTCAAAGGCGAAGCCACGTGGCTTTCGAAATGATTATAGCTATGGATCTAGTACCGTTTATAAGGTTCATGAGACAATTCATCTGTAATCCCGGAGCTACAGTTGGGACCAATACCAGTTTAATGTCCGGAAACCGTCTATGGTTATTTTCTGTTCAAATTATCTGGCTTAGGCAAGATCACATTCATTCGTTTCCTACTTATTATGGAGAACATTTCTTAGTCATATAATAGAGTGGAATATTTTATGTTCAAACATTCCAACCTGAACAGGCGAAAATGTCAGTAGTAATTATCTGGACTAGGCCAGTAGATTACTGTTGTTATATTTGTCGACTTGAAGAAAATGGAGAAATGCAGACCTTTGTGCAGTAGGATTGAACTCAATTGGAATCAGTGAAATGTTGAAAATTACAATAT
The DNA here is from genome assembly GCA_034694305.1 of Protaphorura glebata. Lineage (NCBI taxonomy): Eukaryota > Metazoa > Arthropoda > Collembola > Poduromorpha > Onychiuridae > Protaphorura > Protaphorura glebata. Next base: position 8,338 of record JAQFYE010002446.1, read on the forward strand.
TTTCTAACCGTGGTCATCCACTCTTATAAAGTGCGCGAAATGGATTAAATTCCTTCAACATTAAACATACTACAGGGTAATTTATTTTTCTCAAAACGTGCAGATAGTTTTTACTTTTTTTATTTTAGGAAGTATTTTTTATGAAAATTATGTCTTAATTTTGTCCATAACACAGTATGAGCTGGACGGTCCAAACCAGCGTTTAAGTACAAAATGGAAATGAAGTTCGCACAATGTAACATATCAACTGTCCGAACAGTTGTATCCTGCTAAAACATAGGAGTGCAAAGAAACTCTCGATAGTCTGCAGAAAAATTAGGCATACGAAAGCTTAAAGGGATTTAACCTGTAAATACATTTTCTGCCAAGCGTAATCGTTATTCTCCCCGAAGATTGACTCAGAAATTGCCGAAACAATTTATTAAACCACATTTCCATTCCATGTTAATTAATCTGGACTGCATCCATTGTTTCAGCTTTCCGTCATGCATGTGGGAAAGCTTATTCTTCACCATTTCAAATATTCGTTTACAATAAGATTAGTTAGTGCACGACGGACAAATATTATGTCCGGATCTCGTGCTAACAAACATTGCTGTGGCCCGAGGCCCATAGCCACCAGTCATCGTTGACAGTCAGCTGGCCACTTTCCAAACAACGGATTCTATATAATCTGAGTAAATCTGTTTCTGCACGGCAATCAACATAGTACCCCATTACTTATTAAATTCTACATGTGTCGACGTTCCGGACTTCGGCTTGTTAGACGTTAAAATAGGAAATATCTAACAGAGCTCTATTGACAAAAAGTCTGCAGAAACAGAGAGAGTCTACGCGCTATATATCTGCAAATAATGTGCATCTCCAGCACAAGAGTTTCGAAAGTCGAGACCAGACTCTTTCAAGGTTTCCATTTTCCGACCAGATCAACAGATTCGAATTAAGTTGTCATCAAATGTCATAGTCGTTTGCATATTGCCGTAAGCGACAGACAGGGACATGGAATTTACAAGGATGTCTCCCTAGGTATCGATGTTCTCCGGCGTCGTATAATTTTTGCAAGTTGGGATTTAATTCAAAAGAAAAATTAAAATTCGTCTTCAGAAATTGTAACCTCCAGGGATCTCTGAAAGGAGCAATATTTTTCCGGTAAGTCAAGTTGAGGCAAAAGTCCGTCCATCCGACAACCTGGACCCGGTTTGATGACTGAGGCTACAGTCTGGAACTCCTAAACCCAAGATACGACATTTTGGTGACCCCGTGTAGGCCTCTATAGGTCACGTGAACTGATTGACGATTTGGATCCCTAAGATACGCAAAAGCAAATACTTCGGACTTCGGATGTTATTGACAGAAGTGACTCCCTTGTTTGCTCTACAGTCAATCCAGTTATAGTTTCAAATACCAACGTTGTTTATTGTAGTTTGTAGTAATATAAGGCCAGCGGCCGTAAAGCCTTCTCTGACATCCGGGGTTTGAAGAAGATACGAATTTGCTTGACTTATTTCAACAAGCTCGTCCGGACAAAATGAGCGTTCTTTAAAAATCATTAATTTAACAAAGAAAATTTAAGCCAAGTTGAATTATTATGCACAATTGGCCATCATGAACACTCTGTCGATAGACTTTGAAATGTTCATTAAATTCAGGTCCTATTTTTTAATGGATTTAAATATTCCATCCTCCTCCTTCTCCTAAGAAACGAAAAAACTTGTTTAGTAAGGGGGGGGGGTCAACATGTAACACCAAGAAAGTTTCGTTGATTCTGCTCTGGTGAGCTGAAAGTCCTGGAAATTGGGAAGAATGTGGGTGCATGTTATGATGAATGGGTATCAAGGATGGGATTACGTCAGAGTACGTGGGAGCGAAGTACTCCGAAGGAATTTCGATGGTATTTTTCAAAGATGTACGGTTTAATACAATCAGGTTTGAAATTCGATTCGGATTCCTGAGCTGTAAATGCTTGACAGCACTCCAATATGTAGAGGCTACACAATTTTATTTTCATTCCTGTGAAGTTCCATGCGCTATTCCTGTGTCGATTCTTCTGAAATCGGTTTGTATACTCTTGTCTTCACACAGATTTCAATTTGATGTTACTACAGAGCAGAATATTTCATTTCGACATACGTCAAATAATGTAAGTATAATCCCAAAAACGCACACCCTAAAACAAATACAACAACAAAATTATAAGAATGAGGTGGTGCGGATTATTCGGAAACATTGCCTGAAATAAACTCGGAAATTAATTGTCTGGTTTTTATTTCCCCAGAGAACCTAGAAATTTCAAATTCGAAGATTCGAAATCCCAGCCTCCAGCACAGATTTAACAAAACTCACTTAGCTCTCACTCATGAATTATTCCCCACGAATTCTTGCTGTCAGCGAATCATTAAAATTAATCCCGAGTGAAAGAGCAAGCGTTTATACGCTTTAGTACGTAGAGAGGAATTCCCACCTACATCAATATACATACATTATACACCCATCCACACACATATGCCAATGTGCTCATTCACATTTGAAAGGTCAACTCATCAGTTAATGGAAATAGATTTCAACACAATTGCCGTCTGTCCCAGACACAGACACGTGTGAAGTGATGTACATATAAAGATCAAATGAGCTGTCCGGATTCAAAGATCATACTGACAGAATTTTGAACACCATGTGGGGAAAAAGTGAACATTGCAACACGTCGTCGTCGTGCCTTACCAGTAGTTGCCATGAATGAATATGATGGAAAAGGTGATCAAAAGAAAATGCTGACAGTACGCTGCTGTGTTTCATTCCGCCTCTTCCTCGCGTGTTCTATTCTATCTGTATTCTCCATGAACTGCACACTTTCCAGCCGATTCCCTGGAAACACTTTCGAATCCAACCCGCGTAGTATTCTTTCGTATCTTCTCGGGCATATTTCCGTCCTTCTCTTAACTCACACCCGCATCATCATTTCGCTATCACAAATCCACCCACACTTCTGTTCTTGACTTGTACTTTACATTGGATCTGTACGTTTATCCATTCCACTGTGTTGGATGCTCCCTGTATCATAAATTCGGTTTCGTTTTGTCCTGGAGAAAATGGGATGGCGATAATAATAGTTGTACCGGAAACTAAAAAGTTTACATTCGCACCGCTGCGTGTGAGCGCATGTCATGTCATGTGCTCGCGCCTTCCCTAACCCTATTCCTGTTTACTAAAGGAAAAGGAAGGAAAATTGCCAGAAAGCGAATTTTGGGATATCATCTGAGGAAAAGATGAACCACAAGAGGCGTATGTTTGCTCCACTGACTAGGCCGCTCCTCCTGAAACTTTCTCCAGCTATTGATTTTCCAACTTTCTCCAGACTCCTCTACTCTGGAGCCTGAATTTTCCCTCTCGTTTCCTTCCTTTTCCTCCCTTTACAATATTATTCCTTTCTCATCCTTTTCTACGTACGTCTTTCTTCTTTTCATTCCCCAGTTCAACTCATTCATTCTATTCTATTCACCTCTTTAGGATTATCAATAAAGGATTCTTCTAATACTTAACAGTAAAATAGAATACATTTACAGTATAGATTCGTTTGCTTTTACTAGTGTTACAAAGTACACACGAAGTAGGTTTGTTTCAAATGCGTCTCAATTCAAATTATTCACCATGTATATATTCTGGTTAAGATTTCCATCGGGTCGGATATATCCGATCCGATTCGACCAATTGAAGAAGGCGTAAGAAATTGTTCTGTAAGATATCCGGACCTGTTAAAGACAAACATCATATCTGAAGGATTGATCCACATCTTAGTAAAACAATATTGCTGCCTCTCCGTAGCACAATTCGACATCGGACTGACTGAGTTGTCATAAATAATAGCAATCTTATTCAACTATACGTATTACAAAATACATATAAAATTATCGAATAAGAATTAGTCCTTAAATTTTAACCTAGATTGTATTGCAATGCAATTTGAAATTACTAAAGGAATGCTTAAAATATTTTATACCTATAACATCCGATCCAATATGAATTTACCGATCCGATCCGATCCATCGTTTTACTTACCCTTTGCCGAGTGCACTTTCCTTCTCGAGGACCAGACTTTGGATGGCATGGTTTTCATCTTCTGTGACAAGGCAACGCGATGTACCGATACAATATCGGATATGATATTTGGATTGAAATTAATTTTGAAGCACTCGGGATTGATAGTATTCCTTCAATATACGAGGATGGTGTGATTTGAGGCGTGAGGAGTTATTACGAAAAAAACGGCTGGTACGAAACATTGTTTCAGCGGATAGGTTATTACTTCTGAGGTAGTTACATCCTACTTCTGAAGAGCATTCCTTAGCCAAAAATTGTATAATATTGGCATTTGTATGAGCGAGTAGTGAAGACTTTGGCAAATGGCAACACGCCGCCCAAGATCAATAATGTTTTAAATTCCAACTGAGCTCTTCACCGTGTCTTGTTGGTAATGATAGTATCTCAGTATTCTCGACGTGGACGCTTCAGGGAATCGGTTGTCGTTCTTCCTTTCACTTCACATCTTGATCCTGGATATGATGAAAATGAAAATGAAAATGACTTATTCTAATAACCGTATACCGCTCCGAAACCTATTTAATGAGAAGTAAAGACGCAATTGCACGATCGTCGAGAAAATTGGCGAATGATTCTTTAAGATATGAAATACGGACATCCCGTAAATACCCGGGCTTCTATTCAAAATCGAGCCCTCGTGCATTGGCTTCTAATTGAACACTGGATGTCGCGAAGTGCACGCTGTTACGGAACAACCTATCTCGTGACCCGGCCACTGGTTGAGCCCATGCTTGTATTCGAGTCCAGGCTTCTAATCCGTAATTTACGGTAGTTGTTTAGTAAGATTTTGTCTTTCAATCTCCACTTCAGTTAGACCTGGACATTGTACAAAAAGTGAAATCTTTACGTTGTGTAGAATATTACCTGGAATATCCAAACAAGGCCAGTAACGGAATCTCTCCTTTAGTTTAATTTCAGTTAATCGCTAAATTTCTGAGCTTCGCGCATTCCGACCATATTCATCTGTGAATTTCGTATTTAATTCTCTACAAAATTTACGGGTGTTTTTTTTTTTTTTTTAAAAAAAAAACTCCAACTTTGGTTACGACTGTGTGGTTAATGTTTATGAACTTATGAACCACAGTCTGTACCTATAATTTTACACCACCATTCTTAGTAAGTGGAATTATTAATTGAAACAGGATTGTTCCTTTAAACTGTCAAAACTGATGCTAACGGTGGAAGCCTCCGAGCTGTTATGAAAGAATAATTTCTCCTCTATGGGATACTGCCAGGAAAATCTTCGCCTAGAATTTGGTTGTTGTATCCTGGAAAGAAACAGGTCTAGAAGTTCTACTACTGAACGCAAAGTTTAAACTCCAGATAGCCTACTCTTGTGCGTTTAATTTTAATTAAACCATAACATAAAGGAATTGAGGTCTGCGTTGTATATAATTGGCTCCCAGTTCTACATTTACCAATTAGTCTGGACCAGACTTTTCAACAGATCGTACTGGGTATGAGAATAATCCCTCCATGTCTAGATAGATCAGATTAGTTTGTTACTGTGAAATGCAAAAATATCCACCGGATATCAAAATCCCCACGGTCTTACATTCCGTCGGGCTGTTCTCTTGTCGTTTACAAAACTGACAGAATGAATTCGTGTTCAGAAGTAGTTGTTGAGTTGGATTTAATTTTTCAGAATAGAGCACGAGGACAAATGGCTATAGTTTGCCAACTAAAATTTGACCAGGTAAAAAGTTGGCATGCAAGGCGGTTTGGTACCTTGTTTTCTTTAATTAACCTGGGAGTTCCAATTAACAATGTAACACGTTTTCTCAAAATCAGACATTTGTACTTCAGAATACAAAAAAAAATCAATTTAAGCCATTATTCTTACGAGGCGCAATTTAACTCTGCTTCAGTAGTGTCTTGTCAGGATTCATCACATCACAGCAAGTAAAAATGGCTCTCGCTATATCTGAAACATGCGGTATCGAACTTTTTGTACGCCGATAATGTCGTAGTACCTAAAAACTGGTCCTTTGAAATATGTAATCCTTGTAACTCGTCCGAAATCTCTTTACCGATCCAGAAATGTACAGAATCAAGGTTTGAGATAAGAGGATCCTTGTGTAACCATACTTCTGACCATTGCCTTCGGGTGATTATTTGCCAGTAGATAGATATTAAGTAGAAGCTTTTCTATTCAGTCAGAATTCTTGGGATTAAGCGGACAGTATTCAGTTACAGGAATCTGAAAAGACATAACAATATTAGTCGAGGTTATTGAAGAAAGGATTTCACTTTAACAAAATAGTCGTAATGAAGAACAATCTACCGAAGAAGACATACCTAATAATTTGTCCTTTTTATAACCAGCCATTATTTCATTTTTTTTAAACGTTCGATATTTGCGATGAAAACGGTTAAACAACTCAATGTTATGAGAGAATGAAATTTTCAAAAATGAGCTGGGGATGTCAAAATTTGCGAGTGGGGTTAGCGGGGTTATGTACCCGTAGTAGTAGGAATGATTTTGTGAAGAAAGCATGGCTACTTTTGCGTCATCAGCTCCACCCACGGAGATACAGAAAGAAAGAGTCACTTCTGCTTTTATATTATATATGATGTGAGTAGAATTTGGATCAATAGAGAGGAATTCGTTGATTTAGTATTTTAGCTGCGGGCGGCACGATCACTAACTGATGTATGCGAAACCCGCCGCGAATTGAAGAAATAGTGTTACAACGAACTAAGGCTTACTTATTTTGATTATTCACTCTCTCGAAATGGGTATTTTGGTTGAGATAATCTGTCAAAGGTGAAGTATACTGTATTCTCGGCTCTGCGCTGATTTCATATAAACCCGTAGAAATGTTGAATTGCTCATCAAGCCTTCGGGAGATTCCGCTCAACTGTATGTGCTGTACCTTTTGTGAATGTGAACGAACAGAAAGTCGTAAAATATTCACGAGGCGGATTTAGGAAGCAAGACCTTTTGCACAAGATACGAAAACAATCTGTTCGTAGCTCATTAAGAGCATAATTCCAGAGAACTTAATAGTCGGTGTAGCGGCTCGAGGGGATTCTGGATTTAAACTTTGGAGAGGACTCTCGCAGTATTGACTAACCAAATTATTTTATCAGTTTTACGTTGCACAACAAGATTGCCTTTCTCGAATTTCCCTCTCGGCATGTTTAAACTTTGAGTGTTTGCTCTTCTGGTCCAATGTTCGTCTTGAAACTCATTAGCTTCTACGCTAAATACAGCGTGAAAATATAGTTTAAGTCCAAGATAATATGGAAACTTTATATAGAATTATAGACAGCAAGATTGATTTTCCAAAGCTCACACGGTAATGAGTTTTCACAGGGGATGATCTTCGCTATAATGCATGCTCTAATGTTCTCACAGATTGGAAATTATGAAAATTGAAAATTTTGTCAACACGAGTTTTTGAAATATGTATCGAAGAGGTTTGTAACAATGGACTCCCTTAAAGAAAATCTCTGTACCTAGTACCCAAATGTCACTGAGACCAGTGTTGACAACCAAAAAAATAGAAGGGTAAGGTGCCCTAACATGCCCCTATGTCGTAATACGTCCCACCCAATTTGTGGGAGTGTTTTGAGGGTCACATGATCATATAGTTCAATATAGGCGGGGTATAGTAGGACACCAGCGGGTATTAGGACACATTACCCTAGAAGTCTGTATCTGCATCCTGGAAATACATCGAACGTCGGGTGGTGAAATAGTAGTTATTTCCTCGGTGTTAAAATGTGTAGTTTCTCGTATCCAAATCGACGTCGTCACTGCCAGCGTTCCTGCAACGCTTGCATTTCAACCAGTTCAGTTCAGTTCCAACCAGCTTCGTACATTCCATTCCATTAGAAGTGTAAACAAATCAGGGCATTTCTTCTTTTTAACAATCGTTTCTGGAGTTTTGCTTTTAACGGGTCGTTCGTTCGTGCGTAAAATTTTTATTTCCCCCTCTTTCATACCGTACACCTTGCCAAGAATCACAAAAGGAGAAATTGAATAATGAGTTTACGTCGTCTACTACGGGCTGCATATTTGTTCTTATTATGTTCTCCAGTCGATTCCAAAAGTCTAGACCGAATAAGCCACTTAAGAATACGAATAGGATTATCAGTACATTTCCCCGGAGAATCCTTATATGGTATATTATAAAGAGCGACAGAAGTTAATTATTTCCTGCAATTTGACTGCTATGTGTAACTAACGCGTTTGTGGCCTGTACTGACGTAAGCCAGCGTTGGCTTCTGGAAGTCAACGTAACCCAAGTCTATAAGTATTAGTTACATAATATTATAAATTCTGTGGGTTAATTAAGGGGAGAGCGGGAAGAAAAAGTTTGTGCTCCTGTAGCATGTGGTGAGATAATTACTATGTACTCGCATAATCTACCAGTTATGCTATTGATATTTAAGTTTTCAAATTTGTCTACTCTTTTGGCAGATGACAAAGGAAAGTGAGAAAGGGCTGAAGGTGACAAGAAATGCTGTTGTCGCTGAAACTACGTCAGCCGGAAGTGAAGTCCGACTTCGGCCTAATTCTGTGCCCGCACAATCCAACAATAAAAATAATAAACAAAAACAACAGGAGGCAGCACAGTCGGCCCATGCGCAAGAAGCAAGGCTCAGCGGTAGTACAACTACTGCGGCGGCGGCGGCTGAGAACGAAGCCCTATCCTCACAAAATGGACACCCGGCCGAGACGCCAGTAAATGGAATTCGACCTCAGAGGCCATGTTGTCTTTGTTGGTGTTGTTGCTGTTCTTGCTCATGGTACTGCAAACTCTTCATTTTAAATTAGTTTTAGCTTGCGTCCTGATTTTTATTGGTTCGTTCCGCTGTAACTCGGGACCGAATTTGAATTGAGTTCAGCCCGTAGATATAAGATAATTTGACTAAATTGGCAAGAAAACTTTCGGTAATCCCTCTGTGATCTATCACTTGGGTAGCAAGTGAAATTTAAATTTTCGCCTCTAGTTTCCTCCAGATACTTGTTCCGTATTAAGACACTTTTCTGCCAATTTAGTCGTGCTGTACTACATTCTTATATCTATGATTCGGCCATTTTCCTCGCCACAGCTCAGATTAACGGTATGTGCATCAAAGACGCGAACTAATACAGATGTAAAATTCGGCCGCATGTTGTAAAGTGTGGACAATAATAGTTAAGTAATTTGTAACACCAGATATCACTAGCGGTAGCTTAAATTTACGTTGTTGAATGTAAAGTGTTTCGCCAAAAAAGACCTCCCTTAGTAATACGACTACCCTTAAGATACAGGAATATTGAGAAAATTCCACTAACGTTAGCATTTTGCCCATTTTATATTTTTGAATATCTAAATTATCCGGCGTGTCCTGTCAGTCCTATGAACTGTTAGACAGCGCTTACCACTTCACATTTATTAGGCCACTAATTTTGGCATATTGGCGTCATTCCTTAGCCTCCCGCTTCCTTTTACTAAGGGTTGAATCCAATCCGATACGAGGGCCATTCCTAAAGTTTTTTCCGAAGTTTGAATGAGCGTAGCTCCGTTGTTCTTAAGCGGATTTGCTAGA
>JAQFYE010002447.1:0-17967 GCA_034694305.1 Protaphorura glebata
ACTATTTATTTGACCGGAGAATTTTATTTTTTCGGCCGGAGAAACTATTTATTTGACCGGAGCGATAATATTAACCCATTCTCAAATTCTTCAGATCTACTGGACTACCCTTTTAAAATACTTTGGACGAATAAAAAGTTGTTATTTCTAATTTTTCTAGGATTGGGATCTTCTCCTAGAGCAATTTTATTGATTTGTTTACACTCTTTGGTCCAGTCCATTGCAAACAAAAATCGAAAATAGTCGAAAGAGTTTCTTATTTTGTCCCCTTATACTCAACTGGCAACTGACTGAAATCTGCCTTTTGCCCATCTAAATAACATTGGATTTGTTTAATTAACAGAACAGAAGACCCTATGCCCAGACGATCAAAACTTTGTTACTTCGATCGATTGGAACGAGCCTCCTGGTAGAGCAAGTATATTGATTAATTTAATCACCTTGGTTCGAATGTTGGCAGCAGTGTCAAATAAAATTTTTGACCGTAATAAAAAAAACTAAAGAAACTAACCCAATTACATTACATTGAGGATGTTCATCGAATTACAATACAATGAATGATCTGCATTGTTTATAAAATGCGATAAATTACTGGAGCGTACTAATCGTTGAGATTTGGTTGCTTTTCATTTTGTCTAGGGGGTTTCCTCTAATAGTGGGAAGAAATCTAAATGGAGTAGAAAACTTACGAAGGAAAATACTAAAAAGATGTCAACCTCAAGTTGTGAGTGTCCCTTGTCAGGAAGACCACGGCTATTATCTCATGTCAGAGAGAATTCCTTCCATCTTGTTTATTTTGTTTAAATAACGAGGAAGAATTTCAATTCCGTAACAAATATTGTCTCTCATTAACGAGGCAAGACCTAGTCTAGTGTTCTACATATCAAAGAGGAGACACCTGAGTTCAATACTTCTCTAGTATAAATTAGATTTCTGCAATTCATTTTAAGTATTCAAACGAAGGAATTTCCTCGCACTCTTGTTCAAAGAAATTTGATGATAAGGTTAGATATGCTTTAGTTTCAAACAATAGGACGTGGTAAATGCGTACCTAAATTACAACCCAGTTGAGTAGAAGCACCGCTCTTAGTTTTCTTTGATAAGGATAGGCCAGGAATAATCTCCAAATTAATCCACGAGCCGTTGCCCTGGGTAGAATAATATGAGGATGAGAGGAAACTCATCTTCTCTGTCTTTATTACTCATGATTAATCCAAGCTTTAACGCCCAGGAACTCGAATCAACCTACTACGGTATGGTATGGCCCCTTTATAATTGCATATAACAGTATGTCACCACCTTAATAAATTTATACGCCCTTATAATTAGGACCCGTAGCAAGGCCACCTAACCTGGCCTCCTAGTATGATGGAGCAGGTCCTCTCTTATCTCACTATGCTGGGGTTGATTCCTCGGCTTTGTAATTCTGCAGCTAACAATATCCTCACCGTCCAGACCCGTATGGTTTTCTCTCTGAGTTTTTCCTACTGGAATTAGTATAAGATAAGTCAAATGACCGAATGATTCTGGAGCCGCAATGAGAGTAAAGGGAAGGAGAGAGTCTATGTAAGAGAGTGTTAATTCTCGGGATAGGGTCTGTTTCTGTTGGGAACGTTAGGACCTGTCATTCACTCCGAGCATTCTAATTAGACTTAATCCCTACTAATCTCTCGCTATTTGAAAGAACGCTAAATTTTGACTGGAACCATATGGCTGAATGTCAAAGAATGGATGATAATTAGGACTCTGAAAGCATTACATCAGCGGTAAGGTGGAGAATGTAATTTAGAACACTGCAGCGTTCATTGTGTGCTACCCTGCAAAACAAATTTTACTGAGAATTAAACTCCAGAATAACAAGGACAACTTATGAAAATCTCCTTACTGTTTTCAAGTTTCAAGTTCTAAGTTTGGTTTTATTCAGTTGTCTTTCCAGTTCAACAATTTGCCGATACCGATCTTACCGATACTGTTGTTGACGCATGACATGAGTTAAGTTTGAAGAAAGTGGTGGTAGAAACTATAAAGTCATTGGTGATGCAAGCCATGTCACAGAGCCACATTGGAGACCAGTGGCGGGTCTAGGATTTTTTGACACGTAGGCACAAGTAGATCTAACCGGACGCCCGCCGATTGCGGGGGCCACCGCGGAGCGGCCGCCGGAGGCGAAATTTTTTTCGGCCTTTTGTAACATAATGTTGCATGTAAAACGTACTATTAATACCAAATATTTAGTACAATGGCGACTAGTATTCGTCACGTAGGCACAGGCACAGAATTACACGTAGGCACGGGCCTCCTTGTGCCTGTTCCTAGACCCGCCACTGTTGGAGACAACAATTTTCCTAGTGTTGCTTTGGTTAAGTTTATTTCGATATGAAGCGTGACTAGATTAAGATTTGGGAAGTGCAAAATAACTTTGCAATTTTATTAGGGTTCCTATTTTGGATCGTGCCATCGACTTTAAACGTCTCAATTAGGTTGTGCTCAATATAAAGACTCTGTTTACGTAAGAGAATTATGTATCTATTCAGTCCACAACCAGAAGGCACGTTAGACATTGTTTTAATTTTTAGAATTGGTGCATCGGTGATACAAGCTTCCGGGTTCAATGATTTCAGGGTTATATCATGTTATGTCGTAATTTCTGTTCTAAGCTTTACTACTACAATATTAATGGGTATTGTAGACGACAACATCTTGTGTAGACTTACTCTTCGTGACATATGGTGAAATAAATAAGTGGCTTTCAAATTTTATTTATAAAAAGCTGTTTTTCAAGATTAGCGTCAAAATGTTTCTGACGTGTCAAACTATTATTTTGTCACTCATTCTTGCAGAAATCAGTGCCATTCCTATATCAGACGATTCAAATAGACTGGAATCATCAATTGTTGAAATCAGGAATGTCCGTCGAATGAAGAGAAATATTAATGATGGAAATCCTGGCTACGAATTGGAATTAAAGGCGTTTGATAAAATACACAATTTAAAGCTCCGATCTGTCAATGGTAAGTAAAATTAATGCAATGTTCTTTGCCAAATGGTAGGTGCGTAGATCACGTCGTATTATTATCGCGCCTGGTGACAAATACGATTAATATAACGAGACGTACTAATCGAGACGAGGCACCTTCTTTGATTTGATTTTGCCTGAACTTTTTTGCAATTTTTTCCCTCATTAAATAAATATCAAAATAAACAGTCGCGACAGCATGATAGCCCGTGCAATTAGTTTAGAGAAGAGTGGTTGGGACGGTGTAGGCTTAGAAGAGGTAGAGTAGGAAGAGGGGTGAATCGATTTTAGAGGATCAGTGTATCCCCCATGTTGGAGAGCCATTGTATTCCTCTTGTTGGAGGGCCGTTATATCCCCCATGTTGGAGGGCTGAAAAATACAGTATTGCGACTTGAAATGATCTGTTTGAAAGACATACGCAAGAACGAATTCCGGACTGAGGTCGAGAATTGGTGTGTAGTATGAATAGCGCTTTACGAAAACGAAAACTCAACCACCGAACCCAACCAAATTACCGTAAAATACCGAGTAGAAACCCGTGTTACTATTTGTTCAGGCCAGTTCGCAGGCCACAGACTTTCTCCACTTTCTCCATAAGGGTACATGAAGAAAGGCGAAGAAAGACCCGGTTAGTATTCGAGCCCCGGTTACTATTCGGACCAGGTTTCTACTCGGTATTTTACGGTATACACACTACATGAACTCAATTTTGTATCTGACCACAAGAAAGGGAAAGACAGGTATGAGGTATCCCATGTGCCATACATTCACATGGCTAGATGATAATCAAATGTCGTATGGATAGGGCCACCTAACACTAATCGTACATAATCCCCTTGCCTAGAATTACATACCGAGGAGAGTAGAGGCAAGTTGGAAAACACGGATATATATATACACATCCCAAATAGTATATGTTGTATATTAATTTAAGGTCAACTAGTGAGCGATAACTTTGACCTTACCGTCGTGGATGGTGATGGGAGTGGAAATATACTAAAAGTTAGGAGGACGCCGTCTAAAAGAGAAATTCAAGAGATGGAGCGGAGTATTTACTTGGACCATAATAGTAATGCTATACTTTCCGTTCGCGAGACAGACAACGGGGAAATAGATTTGGTAATATATTGTTATTTATATGTAGGGTATATATATTTAGATACCAATTTCTTTATTTGACATATGACCTAAGCCTTCACAATTAGTACATTTATAAATAGTTCCTATATTGTTTTTTATATAATGCTAGATTCCGTGGATTTTAATTTGAGTTCTAGTCTCAGTTTGCTAAACTATTTCATTCGAATTGTTTAGGAAGGTATACTTGGTCAAATGAGGATAAGACGGAATGAGGAAGATAAAATCGTAGCAATTAAAGAGGATAAATCGAATGAGCCAAGGCAAATGACGGAGGACTCCGGTGAATAAAATTGATAATTTATTTAGTTGTTCTACAAAAACACTAGTTAATTATTTTATTTGTCAAACAGTTGACTTGAAACGGCCAATTGCAACTCCTAGAGGATTATCACAATCACCAGTTTCCGTCACCCCAGAACTTTTATTGACCTTTGACTATGGAAATTGTAAACTATTCAATTTTGACTACAATAAAATAATGAAGTACCTGCTAGTGTTGACGACTGCAATGAATGCACGATTTGGAACTTTGGATGATCCAAAAGTCAAGTTCATTCTCTCTGGAATTGTCGCGATAAATGTATGTTTAATAATAACCAATAATACATATAAATAAATAATTATGTTATAAGTAGTAGGTGACTGTCATCAAGAGAGGTCTATTAGACCACGCCCCCTCGTTAATGCTTAATCAATTTACTTCAATGCATTACTTTTTCAACTTTTCAAACTTTCAAAAGTGCGACACATGAACGACTAGACATACAGGGTGTTTCATAACAAACCAAACCCGGATCATTATTACACAACATTACACACGCACGTCATCAAACTAGACATGCTTACAGGGTGACTCATAACAAATGAAAACTTGGATTATGATACCAAGAATATTACATAATTTTACAATTCCTTCAAAAAATCGGACCCTTAGCGACGCCTGAATAGATGAACACTTGATTTCGTTTAAATTAGTTTATAAACAAATGAAAATTCTTTTGTCTTCACGCTGTCCATCCACTCTCTCTCTCGTCACAAAGATAAAAGCGAATGGGATGCTCTCATTTTTTTTCTAATATACGACACGTAATGAAAAAACTTGACATTGAATGATTACAGGGTAGCTCATAACAAATGAGACTTGTATAATACCAAAAATATTATGACAAAACTTACATTTTACACTATTCATTTTCATAGCCGCCAGGCGGCGCCGCACACTATTTAGCGAGGGGCGTGGTCTAATAGACCTCTCTAATGTAACTGGGTGGGCGCCTTGATGACAGTCTCCTACTACTGTTATACATGGTGTGCCAGAAGTCGATTTATATTTATAAGTAACGGGAAATATGGGAGTTTGCCCAAACAGAGTACATGCGTCGTGCCATTTAGACTTCAGAATAAATTCATGGGGCACTGTGTGACTTGTGGGACACCCTATACATATATAGGCTTTCTATTCAGTCTACAGATGGACAAAAATTCGTTCAAGACTCTTACACCAATGGGACTACGGCAAAAACCTCTAAGGATACGGGCAGGGTGATTGTAAATGAACTCTTGACAATGTATAACATTTGGATACGTGGGAACACCTTTCCGAAACATGACGTATCCGCCCTCTTGTTCAGTGATAAGGTTTCAGGAGGCGCTGCAGGTATGGCATACGTTAGTGGTGCTTGTGGACCAAGACAAGGGGTCGTCATGTCTCATTCTGGTGGGAATTGGGATTGGGTGATGGGTGTGGCTCATGAAATTTGTCACGCGTACGTATGCCTTCTACTACAAGTAGATTGACTAAGTCGATTCAACTATTATTAAATTTGATCCCAATATAGTTTTGGATGTGCGGATGATGAGCTTGAAAAAGAAGAAGGATGTAGACCATCTCCTTCTGCAAGAGCCGGGTACGGAACTTATGTCATGCTGGGAGGTGGGGCGTTCCGAACTGACAAGTACACTTTTTCGTCATGCGCTGCTCGTAAAATGAAAGGATTTATACAGTTGAGTTCTAATTCTCTAAATTTTATAAACAGCTAAATATATTGAGCGTTCGGCCAAAATACGTCAATAATTTTGGATTAATATTTTATGCTGCCAAAATTAATTCGTTCTGCTTCCTATCACTTTGCCCACAGTGCCCCTGTCGGTCCCAGTGACATTATAAACCGTACTCCATTATCAATGTCACTTTAGAACTTTGAAATGTAACGATAGGTATACTTTACTGTCACGTCACTATTTACTAGTTGATCTAGGTTCAATTTTTAACCAGTTGAAGATTCCGTGAAAGTGCGTATTGCTAAGTTTGCATGGACGTGTAGAAGTGATGGTGAAAGTAAAGACACCGCAACTGTTACCATAGAAATTAGTGCATTTAATTATACAATTTTTGTCAAAATTATTTATATTATCTGTCGAAACCAAAACCAATATTCTAAGCAAAATATAAAACGAAGAACACATTTTAGTGAATGTCCTGCAGAGTTATAAAAGTTCCAGTCGGAACTGAGTTCCTTAGTTCAGTTCCAGTTCCGTAACTATACTGGAACTAAATTTTATTTGAAACTGGAACTGGAACTATTTTATTGTAGAAACTATATAGGAACTGATTTTCTTTCAGATCCTTTTAGTTCCATTCAGTTCCAGAAATACATTAATAATGTTGTATATCTGTATTTCATGGACGAAATACCATAAAACTGAGTCGAATGTAGTTAATCAGCGCCAAAGTTTTATCAAAATTTTTATAATTGCGCAAAATTCACCAAAAATTTGGATTCTGTAAGAACTAGGAATATGTCATCCCGTCAACGGTTTTGCCACAAAAAAGCGAGCGAAGCGAAGCTCATCATCCCGTCTTTTCAAAAGGAAAGGGAGTGATTTTATCGCCCAGTAGTATAAAGGGATTTCACGATAGTTTTTAAATTAAATTGTACAGTAAAATAATATCTCGCCCCGTAGAATCATACCATGATAAATTGTTAAACCTTATTTTAAATGGGAGCTCTGCCCCCAACCCCCGCCGGGGCTCTGCCCCTGGACCCCGGAATGTGATATCATAACCTTACACGGTATATGACTTTACGCAAAAATCATTAGAAGAGATACTATTTAGCTATTCTTCAATTACAATGAACAACAAATATTCCAGATATTCAATCATTTCATCATCCGTCCATGGGAAAATTTTCATGGCAACGGCGGAGTTTGTTTACGTCAGTTATACTGAGAGGCAAACTACTCGGTTGTTATGGAAATTTATCCCGTAGCAAGTACCCATACCCTAAAAGTCGAGTTTAAGGGGACACCCCTTAACAGTAGACGGTCAAAACATAGTCAATGCACAACTACACCCCCAGGAGAGTCTCCCCAGAAAATTTGAGCCCGATCGGCCCAGTAGTTCCGGAGAAAAGCTCTGGACAAAAAATGCGAACATACACATGGGAGAGATACAAATCGTTTTCGGACTCCCTAGTGGAACAGAAAAGCTTCGCTACGCTACGCTCGCTTAATTATTTAGGTACCTACTAAATAGGAATAATTTGAACTAAATGATCAGGAACTGGAACTGGAATTCACTGAATTAGATAATTTTTACGAGGAACTGGAACTTAAAGGAACTATTATAACACTAATACCCTATGCTATGATTGATATTTGAGAACAAACCGAAAAATTAGTATTGCTACCTAAATAGCACTTACATTCCCTTTCATTTAGATCCACTGCAGGGAGCTGTCTATGGACTCGAGAGAATCCTCATCCACCGCCTCAAACACTAAAGCTTAGTTCAGACCCTGATCAGAGATGCAAGGAGATAACTGGTTATGAAAATGCAACCATGGATGATACACGTCATCCCGATGAACAATGCTTTTTACCAGTTTGCGAAGTTCAATTTTCAGATAAGAGTATAAAATTATTTGATACCATTCCAGCAGAAGAGAATACAATTTGTGGAACTACCGGAGTAAGTTACCCATACCACTGCACTGAGTTTCACTTGAAACCTAAGACATTATAGACAAATGATATATCGTTCTGTCACTAATTATTACGGTACTTTTCAGAAATGTCAACTTGGAAAATGTGTCAATGCCACCATGATGGACATGCCTCAAATATGCAAGAAAAGAATGGGTGATGTTAATGCTTATCTTAGAAGTGATGAGCCATCTGAGCAGTGTCTAAAAATGGAGTGCGTACAATGGTACGGAAATGTTGCACACGTACATAGACACGGCCCTGCTGAGGAGGGCACGCCGTGTGGAAGAAATAGAGTGAGATGACAACCTTTGAGTAATAGCGTCATATGAATATTAGTGTTATAATAATAGTTCTTTGCAGTTCCATTCAGATCCAGTTCCTCGCAAAAACTATCTAATGCAGTTAGTTCCAGTTACGGTTACAGTTTGAGCATAATATTAAATACCAGTTCCTCTTTAGTTCCTAAAAATTTCTGACTGAATCCAATTTTTCAGGTTAATTTTGCGCAATTTTGAAAATTTTGATGAACGATTGGTACTGCTTAATCACATTATATTCAATGCTTTGTTAATTTGGAGACAAAATACAGATATACAACATTAGTGATGACGTGTTCCAGTCTCGTCTCGTGTTTCAGTCTCGTTACTATTTATTCCCAACAATAAACTTCAGTTCATGAGTACTTATTCAATTTCCAGTCCGATTTCGGGTTCCTGAATAATTTCAAATCCAGAATAATTCCGGAACTGGAAACTGGAATAGAGTAGAGGAACTGAATACCGAGTGGAACTGTTATAACACTAGCGAACATTTAATAAAAATGCTCTAACAGACATATCTAAAAATTTAGTATGCGGTAAATAGGTATGCGGGGGCGGACAATGTATTTGGCCAAATAACCATCCAAAACCAAGACCTAACACCTTCGCAGAGTTGTGCAAGGAGGAGATGGGTGTTGTAAATGCCACCTTTGATGATTCACAATCCCCAGATGAGCAATGCAATAAACTTCTGTGCCGAGATCCGACTGAGGGAAATATAAAAAAATATATATTTGGTAGAGTTGAAGATGGCACTATTTGTGGAACAACCAATGTAAGAAATCATAATGAAAGAGATGAGTTTTCATAATTTAAGTGAAATATTACTACATCATTTCAGACTTGTCAGGATGGAAAATGTTTGAAGAAAAAAAATCGCCCAAGACTATCTAAAGGAATGATGACTCGCATGTGTCAAATGCTCTGGGGCAATGAGATGGCTACGGTTGATGACTCGCAACGACCAGATGACGCATGCTCTCAACTATTGTGTCGAGTTGGAGCCGCAACTCAAATTCTACCTGTTTCCTGTAAATTCTGATATGAATTAATAAAAAATATAATGTAATTCTTTCTACTTTTCTTGTTGATTATTTACTAGACGCTAAGGGATAGGGAAGATCTGAGACTTTGCTGTTTTGTCAGTACAGATTAGTACGGCCGGCGGTGTTGCCGCAATGCCGCATGCTGCTTGCTTACCCAGGTGGATTTTTGGATGACTCTTGTCATCCAAACCTAACTTCAAATACAATCTTTAATTAAAATGAACTAAATTTCAATTAAAATAATGAATTAACGTAATTGAAGTTATATATACGTAACTGGCATGAAACTTAACGAAGTTGGCATTAACAAATTGAGCTAACCATTACAGCAATTGAGTAATGAACAATCCCGAATAGAGTGGCCAACCTGAGTTCGACCCCGACAAGATCGCCGTAACAACTGAATTGAATTAAGATTGAGGTTGTTGTCCTACCCAGGTCAATTGAACTTTGTTTTTTGTTATTTCGCTCTGCTCAGTAGGGTGGAGACATTTGATCATTTTGGCATGGGTCATTTGCGTGGATTCTACGGGACGGTTGTTTACGATTTCTCAAAATTTCCAATGTGCAAGAGATGGGACGGGGAGTTTCGGTTGTCCGGACATCACGATATTGGTGCCCGTCTCTTGCACATTGGAAATTTTGACAAATCGTAAACAACCGTCCCGTAGAACCCATGCGAGGGACCCATGCCAAATCGATGAGATGTCACCACCCTATTGAGCAGAGCGAAATAACAACAAAGTTAAATTGCCCTGGTCCCCTGGTCCTACCGAGCTTCCACGAACTAATTTTTAATTAAGGGACAGTGGCTGTTATTTTTGACAAACATCAAAAGGTCATGACGATGGAGCAGAGCTTAAAAGGTGTACCGAAATAATTTTGTACATGAAAGAAAGATAATTAAGAGGCAGAAATCAATATAGACGTTAACGCAGTGCAAAAAACCGGACCTCAGGTTTGGGACATGTACAACAATATTATGTAGACTAAATTTATCTTATGTGAACTCTGCATACCCGACGGAAGAAATTGTAAAGATAAACAAGTAGTACTTTTTTTTGTAACAGCAATTTAACTCGAGAGATGTTGGTGTTGCATGGAAGCCCTCTATTTTAGCAGACTTGGGTCAATTACATTGGTAATTGGAATTGAAATTACTTTTTTCTCAATTACATTTATTGACTAGCAAAGATTGAACGAAGTTTTGGATAGTAAAAGCAAAGATGCGTTTTTAATGCTGATAGCCACAAATAAAGTTTATTTGAAATTGTAATTCTAATTGAAAACGTAATTACAATTACATAATTGGAATTGCAATTAATTACTTTAGCAATTTTGCATGTAATTTGTAATTGTAATTCAATTGCTATAAAAAGTGATGGTGTAATTTGTAATTAATTACATTTTCAAAGTAATTGACCCAGCCTGTATTTTAGTAAAAATTATACGAATTGCCTGAAAAACAGCCCGTCGGGTTTGGTCGAAGAGGTCGAAGACGAAAATGAAGTTGAGGTCGGCAGTGAAGGTTCAAATTCAAAATCAGCTAAAATGAATTATGAATTCATATAAGGCTGGATAGAATTGTCCCGATGTCTTTGCATTCGAAGTACGTAAGTACACTCCTAGTAGTAGTCCGATCCTGCTGACCTACTAAGTTGACCATGCCAAACCGGAAAGGTCATTCATCTATATCAAGTTTCAACTGAATACGACTAAAACTGCCACTGCTAGAATACGAACAGCCACCACGCAATACGCATTATTGCATAGCTTTGTCGTACCCTCGTACCGCATTTCACAATAATTTTCTGCCAGGTCGATTTATTCTCTGCCAGATCAAATTATTTTCTACTACAATATTTATTTTTCTGCCAGATCAAATTATTTTCTGCTACAATATTTATTTTTCTGCCAGGTTAAATTATTTTCTGCCACAATATTTATTTTTCTGCCAGGTTAAATTATTTTCTGCCAAAATATTTGTTTTTCTGCCAGGTCAAATTATTTTCTGCCAGAATATTTATTTCTCTGTCTGGCAAAAATTTTTCTGTCGCAAGAATTATTTTTCCGTCACCTCAAAATATTTTCTGCCAGAATAATTATTTATCTGCCATTTCAATTTATTTTCTGCCAGATGCATTAATTTCTTTGCCATCTCCATTGAAAATTATGCCCCGTTAAATGGTAGCCTAAAAAAAATAACACCGCCCTGCCAAGAATCAAACCCCGGCCGTGCAAGAATAACATGTGAGCTCCTGCCTGTTGCACCACCATACCAATATGGGAGACGAAGGTAATCAAGCCGCACATTAGAGGTGTGCGCCGAGGATA
This sequence comes from Protaphorura glebata, assembly GCA_034694305.1. Classification (NCBI taxonomy): domain Eukaryota; kingdom Metazoa; phylum Arthropoda; class Collembola; order Poduromorpha; family Onychiuridae; genus Protaphorura; species Protaphorura glebata. The sequence goes on from JAQFYE010002447.1 coordinate 11,848, forward strand.
AAAAGTCGGCGGCGGCGTTTGGCTGATTTGGACCCGGCGGCGGTGGGGCGCCGGTCGACGCCGCCGTTTGATTTTTCGGCGGCGGCGCGGCGGCGTGGTCGGCGTTTTGGTACAAAAAATTCATTTTTCAGGTTATAAATTTCTTGAAAATAAGTTCTCAAAAATTTTTTTGAGAAAAAAATAAATTTTCATTTTTTGTTGTTGAAAATTTGAAGAAAATGGCCAAAAAATTTTTCGTAATTTTATCAACGGCGCGCCGTGAAAATCCTCGGCGGCGGCGGTGGCGGCACGCCGCGTAGAATTTCACGGCGGCGGCGGCGTCAAAAAATCTTCGAAAAAGGGCGCCGGCGCACACCTCTACCGCACATGAGCCGCAGTCAATTTCAAAATGGGCTATAATAAATTATATGTCTCGCGGTGTTGCCGCTTTGGAGGAGCCAAGTTTCAGATCTTCCCTATCCCTAAGCGTCTACTTGATTATTTGGTGTTGACTGCACCGCAAGCTTCTAAGAATATTTAAATGCATGGACATTCGCCTACTTCTTCATTGTTATGCGTCCAGGTTAGAATTTTATGGACAACTGGATCTCCTCCTACTTTCTCTCTCCATGACATCGACCGCTAGGATTTATGGAAATTTTTAGTCATCTGAGGCACCTACAAAGATCTTATATACCCTTTAGCATAGAACTAGATATGGCATGGTAAGGCTTCTAATGGGCAACACTTTTGGAATTGGAATGGGGGAAAACAGTCTGTCCCAGAGGTCGTTCACCCCCAGCAACCAATTAAAATTTGGACTCCGGACATCTGTGAGACCATTCAAATGTGCGCATGTGACTTCACCAAATCATTTCGTATTTGTAATTGTCTCTTGTGTTGTGTTGCAGATTGTCTTTGCATCGGGCCATTCTTGGTGTTTCAGCAGCAAGGACTTCAGCGTTTTGGTAGCCATTGCACTGGACCAGAAGTATTTTTCTATAGCAAGGGGCGTCGACGTTGTAGTTGCACTAGTGCTGGATAGTGCTCGCAACGGATCGGATCGGACCGGGGTCCGAAAATATTAACATTATTGGCATGGGATCCGGATCCGGATCCGAAATGTTTCGGATCCTAAAATTGGGATTCGGATCCGATCTGAGATCCGAACTTCGGATCGGATCTGGATCCGATCCGTTGCGAGCACTAGTGCTGGACCAGTTTGGTGTTCCACAGCAGGACTTTAGTGTACACAGGAGGCAGGATTTGGATTTGATTTGATTTATGAGAAGGCAGGATTTACGACCCTGGCCTGTGAGCTGTGTCTAAGATTTGAGTTGTAGTTAGCCACCAGAGTTAGAGTTGTGAGTTTTAGGGCTGAGCTATCGAGGGCGGCCTTCACGACGTGGCGTGATTACAGCTTGAGATGGTCGGGATGATAATATTTTGGGTTGCTTAGCAACAGAAAATAAACAAATATTATAATGTCAATTTTTGTGTCCTACTACTAAGGTGAGGTCGGCCGACGGGCCTGCTAGTTTTGTATAATACCAGACATTATTACATTTTTTCACAATTGCGGGATTTAGCTGTTTTGATTTTGTTTTGGTGGCGTTTACTTTAATTTCACGTAATATTCAAGGTGAATTACGTGTCACATTAAAATGAAATGTTTAATTTGGAACTGTTTTTCACTGTTGTTTTTTAATTTAATTTTTATCAAGAAAAATTACATGGATGTTGACACGCAAGTCTCAGAATTGTTAGAACTGTTTACCTTCCATTTATTTCTGGCAAACGCAAATATTATTTCCTGGATTGATGACCTCACATCTCCAAGCTTTTGAAATTAAAAAATAAAAGGGTCCCACCTAAATTATCACCGTAACATTAGAATAACTTTCAGCTCTAGACATTGACGCTGACATTGACATTGACTTTAATCACCATCTTACTTCTAATTTAGCTTAGACAAAGATTGAACTTATTCATGAAGAACTGAAGAATTTGCAAAGGAATTCAAATTTTCAGCCGTTCCAAAGCATTTTTCAAATTTACGAAGGACCCTGGAAAATACGGAAGCAAGTGGTACAAAATATGTCAGAGCTGGGGAGCTTGATTGACGCCATTACTTTGAATCAAGCAATGTGTCAACATTTCATTGGATCTACTATTACTTCCTTGTTTACCATTACCTTCCCCTATAATAAAACAATTCTAGTATGCCAATAACATCCTATACGACTGAACTATTACCAAGTACACCGCACTAACTGGCTAATCTAAACTATCAGTGAGCTGGCAAGAAACACTTAGATAGAAATATAATTATTTTTAACCTTCAACCGCGATGAGTGATTTCATCTCTATTGAGTCCCAAATTAATTCCGCAAAACGTTCAATGGTCAGTTTATTCTTTTAGGGAATGAAAGAGTTTTATGTGGATCCAGTTTAACACACTTTTTATTACATACAGGATAGAAAAAGACAAGTAGAAGATACAAAGAAGAGATCATGTCCTATCCCGTCCCTTCATAAAATTGAAAACGTTAAAAGCAAGGTAAAAATTCAAAATTGTGTTTGTGCGCGCACCACAAAAGGTGCGGAAATATGTTTAATCAATGTTTTGTGGTTTCGAAGGTTACACCAAAGACACAGACTCGAAGGAAGAAAGGCAGTGTCTCCGCTTTGAAGTCTAAAAAGAAAATAATTGAGGAGAGTTACGTTTGTAGGTCAATTCTAGGCCATAGGACTAAAAATAGCTTTTTGGAATACCTGATCGAGTGGGATCTAGATCTTAGGTAATCGGGGTTTATTGTTTTGATCTTCTATAGTTGTTCTCTTCGACATGAATATTCAAATTAAAAAAGTATTCCATAATTTAATTTATTTTTATTTTCAGCGCAAGCTGGGAGCCCAACAATATGCTAGACCAAACATGTGGATGCAGAATTTACGCATTACGGAAAGGCTGTTGCGTGTTAAGTGAATACCAGGAGGGAGGCTGGCGTGAATATTTTCTAGATCAGGAAAATGCAGGTCGCTGGACAACTGATCCTGGAAAACCCTACAACCCGACCGGAACGGAAGTGTATAGAATCCAGAAGGTTTTAGCACATCGAATCAACTCGAATACCTATGAATATCTACTCCATTTTGACGATGACAGGTAAAATCCATCCGTCAAAATTGAAGTTAATGAAGATCAGTATGCAATTCAAAAATAAAATGTTATTTTCGTTTATCCAGTCGGGAATGGATCGGCTATTATGATTTATCCATTGAGATAAGGGCAAACGTAATCACCACATATAATAAGGAAAATCTGTTTGTCCTTGATCCTACAAGAAAAATCTGGAGGAAGGATTGCAAGAAAGGTGGTCCACTGATTAACACAAATTTATTTAAATTATCAAATATTTCTTATATTGTGGATTTCAGAAGGAGAATGCTGTGTGAAGCCCTCCAATATGCCACCGACGGATATTGAGCAGAGAACGCTGCTAACTATTAGACATTCTGGCTCCGGTGTCCAAGAACCTTTCATTGACTCGAACGACAGGCTTCATTTAGGGGTTCTAGAATCGGATTTAGCGAAAGGTTTGTTACTGCATTTCTGTGTTTTATAGGACATCGGATATTCTACACTGAAATGGCGTCATCCGGTGATGGAAATTATACTGATGATGGGGGTGGACATCGGATTGACATAAGTCAGAATTTGGGCAATACGAGACAAAAGGTCCGGACATTGAGTTTCGAAACACGACTAAAATTATCATTTGATGATTACAGTTGCAATCGAAATTTGAATTTAGAGCGTTAGTTTCGTATGCTTGAATTCGGACATGAGTTAAGCGATGACAGAATTCGGATTTAAGAGGCATTAGTCCAGACATTGAGTTTCCTATCGACTCAAGTTATTCTTCGGAAGACTACAGTTGTATTTGTGACTCGAATTTAAGATTAGAGTTTTGTATATTCAAATTCTGACACGGGTCTAGCCATTTGGACGACTTTTGCAGCTCCGCACGTGAGAACTGATGACCCAGGAGGGAAGGTGATCCAGGATCAACCTGGGGTGTCTCCAATATTTTCCTCTCAGAGACAAGGAGTTTCTATAGTCACAAAGACGATTGATGACAAAGAGGAGATGCCGATCCCCAATCAATCTGGGACGTCGGTGATATCCCCTGCTGAGAAGGTTCAAGGAACGCAGTCAAGGATGCCGGCCACCGGGCGATCGCAGGATAGGCAGGACCACATGGGTGATGATGTAGAGTTTGAAAACGAGTCACTTTTGATCCAAACAGAGAGTGTACGGAAATTCTTAAATTATTTCATTTCAATATTAATATATTGAATGACAAACATTGTTAATTTCTAGAATAACTTAAACGAGCCAGGAAGGGAATTGGAAATGGGAACTGACGTTCCGAGAATGGGAACAATAGAGCAAATTTCAAAAGCGGCTCAAACTTTCAGTATTGGAATACATGTACGTCAAAATATCGATCTTAAGATAATTTGTTGTGGATGACACGGTTGCAATTTTATGTCTTTTAACTCGTAGGCTTTCAGGTACTTATTTCAACCGGTCATCATAACGCAACGTGTTTAGCAAATACTAGAAATTGTGCTCCAATGTACGAATTAACAGATCATTAACACTTTGTTGATCTGTGTGTATTGGAGGAATTTCTAATATCTTCTGCTGAAACGCTCCGTGAAAACTGGTACGGAATTTTTACCTGACCGCTTTAAAATTAAAATATTAATTCGTTCAAAATGTCCAACCATGTCATCCCCAACAAACTTTTCAGACCCAGTCTGAAATACTTCTGCTTCTGAAATATTTGAATTCTACATTTATTAAAATAATACAAGACGAATAATTCTGATTTTAAGGGTTCGGCTAAAACGACAAAGGATTCCTGTGGAACTCGACCTCAACTGAATACCAAGCGTCAGTACAAATGCAAAGATTGTGATAAATTGTTTAATGTGCGTGCAAATCTACAGGCACATAGAAAATTGAAACATGTGTTAAAGAAAACAATACAGACGACGAATCTTCAAGACAGAACCGTAAAATGATATGAGTTCATTAGAACTACGAAATGAAATAAAATTCAATGATTAAGACTTGGAATGATTAAAATTCTGTTACGTTCTTCCTTACGCTAGATTTATGCTTTTTGCTGTTTCTCACTAATTACGTTCACCGCACCGCCTCGTTGCGTTCACTTCACGTTCTTACTCTTTATTAAGTCGAGCGACGTAATATACGGAGTAAATGATTTATTGCGGATACTCAGTTTGTCTGTCCGTCTGTCTGTCACGCTTTTCACGAATTTTGGCAGCAAATGAGGATTCCACGCTGTATCGATTGGTGCAAGCGCTGCCACAAGCCGTTAGTCAGCGTAATAAATCCTGTATTCTGTAGCCTATGCTTCATTGTTTCTAAAACAGTGCATCGCAGTCAATGCTTTTATAATAGGGAAAGTGCTGAAATACTAGATATTTGCAGCACTAAAACATGGAAGCGATGTGGGAAGCGTTTCAAATCAAGGTCAACGAAAGCAACTTGATAGACTAATGTGTAGTTTTCGGAAAAGGATCGAGCATGAATCGTCATGGCAAAAATGGTAACTTACATTGTTTGGTACTTAACAATGTTTCTAGGAAAGTTTTCAATGCGGGCTGCGATGGAAACAGTAAACAGAAGCTTTCGAGAGCGATACCTCGTAAACCAATCGGTCAAGAAGCAAAGTGCCTTACCAGATGGAGGAAAAGAAATTTAGGAAAGCAATAATACAAATTAATTTTTGTAATGAAAAGAAATACAATTTTGCAAAGCGTCCATAAAAATAGAAGTAGTAAAAACATAACTAAACAAATTTGGGAGCAAAAATAGAAAAGAAATTTTGTTGAAAGAATGATTTGCTTCGAAATGTGAATACAATAGATACCTCTTAAACCAACTGGCACGGACGCCATATGCTTTATTAGATTGATTAAAAGAAAAATTGTGGAAGCTATAATTGAAAATAATTTTCGGAATAGAGATAAATGAATGATATTGGTGTGAATGTAAATAGAAGCGATACTTCTTAAACCAATTGGTAAGGGAGCAAACCA
>JAQFYE010002448.1:0-17963 GCA_034694305.1 Protaphorura glebata
TTCCAAAATGTCCAAGTCAGCTCCAGCCCCTTGACCTCCTCTCTGCAATTCCAACTCCATTCTAGCCAAACGATTGGCAGTGGCGTCACTAGGATTTTTGGGGCCTGGCACAAAATTCCCTTGTGGGACCCGCGAGATAGAAGAATTGCTTGTGGCGAACGTCCGCCGCTTGCGGCGGTCCCCGCGGAGCGGCCGCCGGAGGCTAGAATTTTTTGGGGCATATGTGTAACATAGGTTGCATGGTATACCTGTTTTTCCGTCTCAAACAGTCAATGTCTTGGTCGTATATTCTTGCGGTTTTCTTACAAATTTATTTATTTATTCCAAGCAATCCTTCTGGAAGGTCGATTTTAACAGCCAAGTCAGCCATAGGGGCCCCGAAAATTTAGGAATACACACTAGATGAGGTGATCTTCTATTTTATCTAGTGCGTGTTCGAAAATTTTTGGGGCCCCTCTTGGTTCGGGGCCCGGCACACGTGTACCATCCGGTGCCGTCGTCCTGACGCTACTGACGATTGGACACTTCAGTATCCCTATTACCACTCATTGTTCACAGCAAAATGATACGACTCGACTGTAAAAAAAAAGTCAGGAAGTTAAATTAATTTACTTGTAAAGAAAATACAAGTTTTCCAAAAAGCAGTGCTTTATTGCTGAAAGTAGTTAGATCTCATTATATGGTCTTCCTTGAGCGTGTCTGTGAAAAGTCCGTACTAATGACATAATATGGACATAAATAAAATTATAACTGATTTATTATTGCGAATTTGGTGCGGTGTCAAATTCAAAATATACTTTTTCGCTATATTGCAAAAGATCTGTAATAACAGTCAAGTAGAACATTGAAGAATGGACTTTCTCTGGTTGCTGGTCGACCCTGTACAATTTCACGTGTTACATTTTGTTTACACGCATATATACTGATCTGAAAAGGGAATAATCTAGTAACTTTAGGTTTTTTAGAATACTACAAAATCGCCTAGAATTTAATTAGGTATTTAATTTCATCCACCTGCACCCCTGGACTATGTTTTTATTAAATTAAATTATTTTGTTAATTTAAAAATATCAAAACGCCACGTGCTTGCTTACCTTGATTACTTTACGCCACCCGGTCACACACTAATCTGGCTCCTATATATTCGATACTCTTAGGTCACACAGGTCACAGGTCAAAATCCAAAAAAAAAATACTTAAGATGTTTATTAGTATTAGCGATCAGCGGTCAACAAATCATTGACCGCATTTTAATGTTTCAGTGGAACAAATTCAACTAATCATTTCTTGAGAGGATGTGAAGGAAAGGAAGGAGGAATGAACGAAACTAAAACGAAACTCAGATCTGTCTGTCAACTGAAATAGTCGCGCCTGATTTTTATTTACTGACAGATTAGAATAATAGTCCAATGACCATGATTTATCCAGATTTACTGTTGTACAGGGAGGTTCATATTCATTGCTCCCTACCTAACAGGTTACACTTTTCAGTGGGACACAGCAGTAAGGCAATGCAACGCGACACCGAATTACCGAATAGAATAATAGTGATAGTCGTAGTAGAATATTTTCGATTTCGGCAGTGGTTTAAAATATTTGCAGGATAAAATTTTAGTTCAATCGCAACATTACACTGTATGGTTCATCTCAATTTTTTTTTGTACGGTACGGCTCGAAGTTCAAGTATCAAAATATTTTTGGTAATTTCAATTAAATCAAAATCAGTCTTACAATTTCTTGTTTTCCCTAATTACAACTTAATATATTTTAGAGATTTTTAATCTTATTCCTTATAGCAATAGAGGGTGGTTCATAACTCTGCAACCGAGTTTCTCCTTACTACAAGGAGTGCTATTTCGAAGCTAAACGGAAATCTAGCCCATTCCTTACAAAAATACAAATACAATGCTTTGATCAACGGAAGTTACCCCTAGCTGCAGGGAAAACCTTCAGTGAAGAAAACCTATTTAAATCAGCCATAATACTGTCGACTGTCGTTATTCTGCGGAATTGGACCCTTACATTATAAGGGGCTGTCTTATCAACCTGCTGTATCAGTCACTACGATCCTACAAAAAAAAACAATGTTTTTTTATTTTTGTGCATCCAAAATTTTAGTAAACGTTTGTGGAATTGAAAAGAATTAAAATCTCTGGACAATCCAAAGTCTTGGACACTTGGACTTTGCCCTTACATTACTGACATGATTCTGCTGAACCATAGCCAGGAAATAGATGCAAAAATCAGGGCATCGCTTTTCCTGGAAGGATTTGTTACCCAGTCATACAAAATCTATAGTTGGAATTGCATCTGTTTTCTCAAAAAAAAAATTTCTATGACCCCTGATGGAGGATGTATTTTATGGTCACTTTTAATAATTCACATGATGAAGTAGTTCTTCAAGAAATTGGAATCCCTGAAATTGTCGACGTAGAAATACTCGGAGTCAAAGTGTTAAGTCAAATATGTCAACCTTTTGGAACCGAATTTCCGGCGTTCGGCATTCTAATTCGACAATCGTCTGATTTTGAATTGCCATCAAGAACGTGCTGACAATAATCTGTTGGAATTCGTTTTGACTGAAGATTTAGCTTTTGAGCATTACATAGTATTCTAAAGTGTTTTGAGCACGCAAATTCAAATTAATTGCATAGTATATCCTCGAATGAGCCGTTGCTTTTTAAGGTTTACTCCTGTTTCATAAAACTGACAAAACTATACTTCGTAATTTCTTAATTTTATTATGATGGTAATTAATATTTTACAAAGTGGTTCACCTTTAATACAGTGAATTAACATCTTTATACATAACTTGTACATATCTGTATAGGGATGTCGCGAATCATTTTCTTCAGTGAGTAAATGTATTTGCCAGTTTCAATTTTATTTCGGTTTTATTTTGTGCGTAATCGCTCGAACGCATTCAATCCTCAACATTTAGATTTTTTGGAAAAACTTATTTTTCTGTTAGTCAAACGAACACAGTGAAAATATTTCTTTTTGGTTAAACTTAAAACATTGAAGTTTCATCTTAAATTCAAGGTAAATAAAACTATCCCAAGGTTCCTTGGTTCGCACAATATATTTTTTCAATTCTGGGATTGAATAAACCCATTTCAGCTTTCTAATAATTCCTGTGCGGAAAGAAATCTAAAAAGTGACACATTTTCGAAGGCTTGTGAAAATTTGAAATCATTCTAAATAGGGGTTGTTCGCCATAAAATATATTTTATGTTTGCTGTTATTATTATCGAGTATTTCAGGTATTACACTGATAGCGATAGCTACATTAGGGATTTACAATATTACCGGCATGGAAGTTGTCGCGGTACTCCTAAAGAAATATTTTATTTCGTACCTGGAAAGACCACCGGGTTTCACAGGTAGAAACCCGGTCAAAAATCCTTAACTGCGTGGCAAAATTCCTAAATCTCATGTTGTAACTTAACGTACTTTCTATATGTATGTATATCGCGCATGATATGTTACGATAGGTTTGAATTTTGATATTCGTCACTGTTGTTGTATTTTAATTAATCCAATCGAATCCCCCAACATCTGCTATGCAAAAATATCAAAGTCAACAAAACAAATAAATTTTACGGAGTCGATATTTTCTATAATATGATATATTTTCTCAAAATATTCATCCGCGTTAATTCAATAATACGACCACAAAGTGTTACGTCCTCCTATATAGGTAAGATAATTAAGTTCGTAAGTCTTCAGAAAATATTTTGGAGCAGCATGTTCGTTCAATGAATTAATAAACCGATATCACGGCTGTGCTCTGATATCCGCTTTCGGTACTCGAGACGAAATTTCAATTTTTAGCAAAATTGTAAGCTATACAAGTGTTATTACGATATAATCTCAATACGATGCTGGTGGATGCGCCGTGATTAAAGTAGTCTCAAATTTTTATTTATGCTACGGGTTGGCCGTAATGTGTTGTCAACGCTTATTCCATACGTCTACATCAGAATTGACCCCACTGCGTAGAATACTTAACAATCCTTTGTTGTATCTTGTCATAACAAATTGTATGAAGGGCCAAACTTTTATAATTCATCGAATTTTGACTGGGTAATGTTAATTCTATGTTTTGTCTATACATATAATTCGTCAGCTGCTTATAAATCTGATTTATTTATCAAATGAGATCAGCTAAAATTTTGATTGAAGTTTTGATACTGATTCATCCCTTACTCACTCGAAACCACAATAATTGTAATTATTTGACATTACTGACTGACAATAATTTGATAACAATTATTGTGAAATTATTTGTTATGCTTTGTTATTTTTGAAATAACGTCTTAATTTTTTGTTACAGGTTGAAGTGCTTGTCTCATTAGAGAAACTTACAGGTTAAGAAGAGGTTTTAAGTTGGACTTATAACTAAACCAGTTTTGTTTACAACTTGTCCTACTCTGTGCTGACATATTGCAATTTTACTATTACGGGTCTCTGACACATCAGGTCGTGTGAAATTACCAAACAAAGCACACCGCTTCATACGACGATATAATCCTCACTACATTGCATTGTTCCCGTACAATTAAATATCGTAACTGTTTACTTGCATTTTATTAGCGCTATTGTTCGGCAGGAATTAATTTAATTCTTGATATTGTGAATGCGCCAAGATTCATCTGATTTTCTATCCGCATCATAAACTAGTGACACAAGCCGAAGGCCAGATCACATTTTCCAAATGAACACTTGACTTTCGAGTGGTTGAACTGGGAATTATTTCAATTCATTCATAATTTATTTGCTCAACAACATTTCAGCTTCAACGAGATGCCGGTTATGGCCGTAGCCGTTTATCTCGACAAACGAGGGAGTCTACACTTACCCAAAGACTCAATACTCATTATTTGACAAGGAACGATATTCATATTATGTAGAATTATTAATACTGTCCTTAACTTGACATTTGGAGTAGTAAGTCTCGAACCGTGTCTGCCCCAGGAATCGAACCCCTCCTGTCACATTTAATGAAGCACTAAATGCAACAAGTAACATCAAATTACAATGTACTAACTCAAATGGCATACAATCTTGACGATTTGGTAATTCAAATATCATGTCGTTAAGATTTTGAGAATTTTTACAGGTTTCGGTCTAACTTTGAGAAGAGATCTAATCGTGAAAATGCGAGAAACGTCTAGAAATGAGGTTAATTTAATATGATCTGCTACGAAAAATTAATCTCGATCGAAGGGGTCTTGCAGATACCACTAAACGTTGGAGATCAGGCGATGCCTTACATCATCCGACAAGCATTCCTTGTGGAATTTAGTCGGCGTGATGTTGTAGACTAATTATTCTTTACTTGTCATAATTTAAACATCAGTAACTCAACCTGTTAACGCAAAAAAACGTTAACTAAGTCGTCTAACGTTTAATCCGAAGACTGCACATAATAGATCGATGAACGGCTTTGAAATTTGACTTGGCTGAAAGTTGATTATACTCTCAGATAACTATTTTGAGTAAAAGATTATTACTGATTCACAATTGTAATTGCTCGGTGAAGTCCGTGGTCGACAGGAGGTCGAATTCTATAAATTATGGTCAGAGACTTAAAAATTAGAGTAAAATTTATTGTTAATTTAATTTAGAATTAGAAATAATATATAAAAGCCGGTGTAGTAAAGTTCTTATTCGTTAATTATCACCCGTTCTTTTAAATAGATTCATAGATCAAAGTGAAGTATATTACTAGAAACTCCATTATCATTTCACCTCTGCATTCCTTCAATGTAAGAGACCTTAGGATGGCAATTAGTTCAACGTGGACAGCCATAAATGGTCATATTTAAGGATTATATTATACAACAAACTGATATGGAGATTTTACAAGTTACATTTTAACTTGAAATCACCAACTATCATTACCTCTCTCGTCAAACCTTCCCGATATTTTTATTTTTATTTCCGATGAACTTCTACTGGCTCCACCTTTATATCACTAGCTGACCCTGAGGAAAAAGAATTCTGGACTCAATACCCGTTAACCAGTGAACGAATATAGTTTCATCCAGTCCCAAATTTTATTTAATACAGTCTAACCCTTAACGTTGGGCCATTGATATTAAGGCAGGGCCAGTAGGAGATCATGTCATGATAAATATTTTGAAATGGATTGTACTAGCAAGAAGGCCATTAACTAATCTTTAGGCTTAAATTTTAAGATTAGTTAAAGTCGGAATCGGCGACACTCACAAATGATTCAATGTGACGTATCTTACGATTATATTTTGTGAGCTATAGAGTTGAGACAAAAACGTATCAATCAATCAATCAATCGGGATAGTAGACGTTGTGAAGATAAACTAACACTTAAACGGTTAAAAGAGTCCTTGTTAAAAATGGCATCCTATTCGAGGCGTCCACTGGATAGTTCCCCCCCCCCCCCGACAAATTGCGTCTCTATAAAGGTGAATAATAAGAGTCAGAACTCTTGCATAAAAATCCGTGAATCAGCCGCAGTAAATTATTTACCTTGATCACGATTACATCTATTCAAAATGAGGCGTGACTCGAAATCAATAATATTTTGGCAGCATTGTCACACCTGTGTACTCCCGCACGAGAGTGACCTGAGTAGTAGTTTCTTGAATAATAAAAGTTCAAAATACTAACTTCACTTCCTTTTCGTCTCCTATGACAAATATGAAGGACAAATTCCAATTTAACATGAAAATCATCAATCAATTGGGAATTTAGCCGTGTAAACTAAATATGCCCAGATATCTCGTCACGAAAACAACAAATCCATTGGGCTAGTTATCACAAAAGTGGATTCTTACTTATGCTGGGTTGGAGATACTCTATCCGCAATTGGCATTGACTGTTACAATTAATTTGAGGGAATAGTGTAATAAATGCGTAGTTCCCAAATGGGGAATAGTGTTAGAGCATATTAAAATGCTTTCATTTCATTTATTATTTTAGATTTACTGGATCACTGGAAACGACCGAGTCTGGACTAAAATACTCGTGTCTGATGGGGAGTGTGTCTATTAAAAGTGTAATTTTCTTTGCCTAAAGCTTTTACAGCAGATTTTCTTCACTCAATTTTGTCCAGGATATCCCTGTTTTTGGTTATCCGGGCCGGATAGTCCACACTAAAAATTATCCGGACACTATCATTTGCGGCAATTGTTATTTGAATCCACGATTTAAATGACAAAATATCTTGTGGCACTTTCCTGGAAATTACAATGTTTTAATTCAGTGCTCGGTTACGTTAATATTAGTATCCTACCGAACGAGAAACCACCTTTAGTCTTCGCCGATAACCTTTCCAAATATTTTTTGCCATATCTTCGGGAAAGTAAAAGAGAATGCGTCCGAATTGTTTTCCCGACATGTTGCGGCAAAGGTAGACACAGATTGCTCTATTTATACCATTAACATAACATTTGTTAGACGTATGCACAAATCTTTCTAGCCTTCATCTTAGGTTTAACTTACTCTGACTTCACATATTGTGATTTGATTAGAGATCATCACCCTCATTATAAGGAAAGCATTTTAACAGTTCCATAACGGAGTCAATTATCCATGAACCGATTTTTCAACGGATTGGATTTTGTCGTTAGGACAGTTGGTCTATCGAACGACCAAGTTAAAGGTCATTCTACGTCGGAAAGTGTCTTTTAAAATTGTTAGAAATTGGAAATCTAAATAATATTTTAATTCAGCAAAAATGACGGCGTGAAGACTTCCTTGTCTGTTTATGAAATCATCGTGATGGCTATAAGGTCTCGGCTAAATAAAAAAAATTGAATACTTTCCAGATTCCAGAATGAATGACTGAAGTTATTATCTCTCACGCATGTGATTTTGAGTTCACTGGACGAAAGGAACAGCATTTTAGTATTTATCGAGATAATTCTAACAGCAAGACTGGTAACTTCAACAGATCATTTAGGACACACTTTCTATTTATCAGACAGGCTGCCACAAACGACCCAATTGGAAAATATGCCAGACACAAATGAATCCGCGGTTATGAGGACGATTATACGCCCATAAAAAATTGTGGTCACAATTGTGTGTAAAAAATGCATTAAGAGACTTTTGAGACAATATGATATCGTTCACGTGCGAACACAAAAAAATTAAGACCAAGACAGACCTACTCGTATATTTCATTGTACACTTTCATTCTCATGTCTCATCAATTGCAATAAAATGATGACTGCTTTTCCCTTTTTTTGTAAGAAATAATGATTGGCCATTATAATATTTCAAATAAGTCGAGTTTTTGTGAGAGTCGGAGACTCAGACATATTTTGTATTTTGCTCAAACCCGGGACAATGATTCCGTTAAACCATTTGATGTATTTAAAAAAATGCTATTATTATCATTTCCGCTAGCACCCAAAATCCGGTTATACGAGGTTGTTCTCTCTTCTTGCTAGTAATAATTATTCTAACTTCGCTATGTTGTAGGTTCGACCATTCAGATAGACAAACCAAGCACGCTGGTTTGCGCTGCTATGCTATGCGCTGGAGTTTTGCCCTCCACTATATTCCTTAGACCTGATGGAAGGCTGACACATTCTTTGCGGGAAACGGGATGTCCTACCTGAGATATCAATTAATAGATGTGCTTTTAATTTTAATGTATTTGATTATTCCCGAAAACATTATTTCCAAATAAAATGATTTTTACAAAAATGTAGGACTTGAACTCAAACACGCACCTATAATGTTAGGGTTAAACTTATTTATTGAACCAATTTTTTTAACTCTCTTAACCATTAACCTCATACCAGTCTTAAATGTAGTAGTCAAGTCCAAGTCGAGTAAAGTTCATTTGACTTGACTTCACTTGATAAACATTCACATACATATCCCTTATGTCCACTATGTTCAAAAACCCGTTCGTTCGTCGTTACATTTACCAACATTTCCTAATGTCAAATTCAATCTGTTCAATCTACATCCACATCCATGTCCTGCCTTGTATTTCTGCATTCACTTGGATAGAACTCATACAAATGCGTTTTAGTCAAGATCAAAAGACCAGGGTGGTACAAATGTACAGAATAACTTAAGCTGCGGATTTCAAGGTACATTTTGCGGAGTCCGCCCGGGCGAGTGACATATCATTATGAAGAGTCAAGGGAAGTCGTACTATATTGACCTTTGGCCTTGACCTCGTCACATGTTAAGGACCACTTTGTGTCTGTGTGTGTGTGTGTAAAATTTTTGGGAGACCTTTGCGCAGAGCATAAAATATGGCATAAGTTGATCTGACCTTCGACCTCTCGCTTGTCCAGATGGCCACTTTAATGGACGTATGTTTCACTAAGTCCAAGGTCCAAGTGCCATAACGTTTTAAGGGAAGCTTAAGGGGGTACGTACAGTGTGTCATATGTTGATCTGACGTGTGACCTGTACATGTGTCTGCCTCTCAGTCCACGTGTCCTATATCTTCTTCCAAAACACTAAGCCAATTTTCAAGAGTGATCGCTCAAAATTTTCAGGAGACCAAGTACAAATTCTCTTATATTTTGATCTGACCTTTTATAACAGATCTGGATAGGTGACTTCTTTGAATGTATCTTTCAATAGGCTTTCAATAGACATGTCTTTTTTAATGGACATTGACAAAATTCATTGACAAAAATCTCAACTCACTACTCTTTACACTGTCTGAAAGGCATTGCGTTCAACAATTCAACCCTTATGTCCTTAGTATCTGTATAGATGCTCTTTTAAATGTATATACTTATTTTCACTAAAACCCTGAAAGTGTTGTAGCAAATTGTCATATACCACCCTATGTAAAGCCAGAAAGGGTTAGAAGTAGAATCTCCTGTTCTGACTAGTCTGTTCGTGCGTAAGAATTTATTTCATTTCCATTTCCTTCACAAAGTAAAAATCTTTCCTCTCACACTTGACTAGAATCTATTTATATGCTAGGGTGTGTGTAAAATTGCTAAGGAACCAAAGAGTTGAAAAAGCCCAGAAGGGTTAAAGAACACAAAGGCGGATTTTTCCAGAGAAAGTATAGACAGGCACGAGGCATAGTGAAAACTCATTGATAAAATCGAGTATCACTCAAAACCTCAAAACAAGTTGCCCAGGTCAAGAAAACACACAAAAAATCTAAAATTGGTGCAAACTCTACAATGAAACATTAAATTGATAAATTACGCGGAAAATTTGTAGTCATTTTATTATTACGGGTACCAGCAAAAACAAAACAGTCACAAAAATGTCATTCCTACTGAGTAAAAGACTCCAACTCATGACCTTCCTATTAATTGGGATTTTGATTAATTCAATGATTGTGAATTGTAATGAATTATACACAGCACAAGTGGATTTAGAAATACTTTTTCGAACACAAAAACCAGTGATTGAAGTGTTTGAAAATTATATTGCAAAAGAAGAAGCACGATTGAGAGAAATTAAAAGAAGGCTCATTCCTTACATTGAGAGAGGAAGAAAGAAATCTTCAGATGTTGTTGGAAATCCAATTAGCGCCTTTTTACTTTTAAAAGGGTTGTCTGTGGATTTGGAAGATTTAAAAGTGATTACAGAAAGCAATGCAAATGCTGTGGGTGAGTTTGATAATAAAACATTAAAAACGATATTGGTATGAAATTGTCACTCAGGTTTGAAAAATATCAATTTAATTCACATCAGCGAGTCACTAAAATGTTTCAAGGCTTATGAATGGAATTAGGTGTGTCCAAAATGTTAGACAGTCTATGAGCGCATTAAGCATTTGGAACAGTTTGGATAATATTGCGTGTATTATGAAAAACCCATGAAGCTTGTCTGGAATTCGAATTTAGGGTAAATGGGTAATCAGCAATGTATTACCTCAAGGGCCACGATAATTATTATGTAACACTGGAATCACAGGGATAAAAGAAAATTTAAGAATGATTACAGTGATTTTAAAAATTCAATGTCGATTTCAACATGAGAATATTCAATTGAAATGTCCAGCATATAAACAGATAGTACGTTATTGAACAACGCTTTTAAACTTCAGACGAACGGACTTATAAAAACCTAAAGGACACTACAAAAGCATTTTTGATCTATAAGTACTCAATATTTCGAACGTTAGATTCACACATTATTGATTTCTGATTATTTTTTCATTATTGGTAATTATGGTAATGGCACCCACGATATTTTTCTAGAAAATTAATTTCCGATAAGTCAACGGCCAATTCTTTTAACTGAGTTGAGAAACGATGATTCAATTGTCAAGTTTATTAAATTAGGTAGACCGAGTATTTGCATTCTGATTCCAGATTGACCAGTGATTCAATATCAGGTTGAAATGAGATCGGTCATTCGTCATATTTCACTTATTGGGAAGATGATCTCTCGGTTCTTGTAAGAATTTTAAGTGACAATGATTTCAATCGTATTCATTTGAAATTATGTGCATCATCGAGATAGAACTTAATATGGTGATTAGATTACACAACAGACGACTGTTCATTTTGGAATTTTGTCAAGTGTGCTAAAAATTAAGTCTTTCCCGTGAAGCTAAACATTAATTTAAATATATGCACACTCATCATACGTGGAAAGTTATGTATCCCTGACATTCGTTCAATGTAAAAGCAGATTAAATAGATTTAGTTGGAAAATTACTTGCATAATTTTGATAAGTATTCAACCATGCATGTTAATATATTAAATGTACTAGCTTACTTCTGCATTATCGAGAAATAGACAGCATAGCTAAAATAAATGTGATGGTATTTCTCCAGAAAACTTTAAAAAGTTAGAATAAATTCTTAACAAACAAAGCTATTAAGATCTACAAAACAGCGCAATCCACTACATACTTCTCCGCAAGCTGTATAGATATTTGGATGGCTTCAATTCTATAGTATCTAAAAACAAAAACAAAAAATGTCTCATGGAAATTAAGACCTTGTGAGTAACGAATTTCCCGAACATTCAAAACTCAATTCGAACGGGAGAAATCTGGTCGTAGAGGGTGTTTCGAACGATTATGTACAGTAATTACTTATCAATATTATGTAATAATATAAGTTAGAAACACTTTTTTTTATGAATATGCCGCAATAGGAAAATGATAAAATATCAAACGTACTCAATTTGTGTTAATTCTTGGACACAATTACTTTATGAAATTTTTTGTTAAAATTTATCTGTCAACAACAGTAAAAACAAATCGGTTAACTGACCCTAATACATCTCTTGGGATATGTCATCATTTTTTAAAGAAATCAAATCATCCTTAAAATACTTAAAGATATGACTTTTCTTGAATCTTCGAAACTGTCCCTTCACAATCGGATGATCCAGCTATCCAATTCTATCTCGTCACTTACTCCTAATCCAG
Organism: Protaphorura glebata; assembly: GCA_034694305.1. Taxonomy (NCBI): domain Eukaryota; kingdom Metazoa; phylum Arthropoda; class Collembola; order Poduromorpha; family Onychiuridae; genus Protaphorura; species Protaphorura glebata. The sequence goes on from JAQFYE010002448.1 coordinate 12,374, forward strand.
TCAACTCAAGTTCATTGCGAGAGAACCGGCCGAGCACCCTTAAAATAGTTTTTTGAATTGTCACTGCAATTGGCTAATTCCGGCAAATCCTGCATTTAACAGTCAGACAAATTCCGAATGTGTCACACACACGTCCTTGTAACAAAAAATGTTTGGATATCTGTTAATGCATATTAAAATTATTAGTATGAAATAATTCCAATTCCGGGTAGCTGGACCTTTAACTTAATATCCCAATCCAAATGCTGCACTAAAATGAGAGATCAGTTTGATTAGATCATTACGTCCAAAATGTAAGATCAATCGTCGTACCGAAGTACTTATATCACGACTCAAAAATATATCGGATTCTATTCCATTCCATTCTGTGTAATTTCCGAACACGTTGTCTCGGTCCAGCAACTTAGATTTTTTGAAGTTGTGAAGGTAATCGGAATCAGGATACCGAAAAGAGTCCAAATGTGAAGAACTTGATTCGACTGATTGATTTAAATTTCAACTATTATATGTTTGCATCAGGTCAGTATGCATTTTCTTACTGCGTTGAAAGTTTCGAGACTTATTCTTATTTTACATTTTACAAAGTTTTGAATCTGTCAATTTTACAATTGTACGCTGAGCTGTGAAACACGACGCTGACGAAGTCTATCTAAATTTTCTCATATATTAATTGTTCACATTTGACCAAACTATTCAACAGCGAAATTTTACGTATTAACTTGTCTGTATTTTTGATTATTGTTTTCACTTCTTAAAATTAAATTAATGAACTGTGGCTCACCACATCATGGTTATACAGGTTGCTCTTAGAGCATCGTTATGTTGAGGATTGACTGCCTCCTCGGTGAGACATGATTTCAACATTGAGTAACAACAAATGTTTTAAGGAGGTTTCATCGACTATAGTTTCGTCCTACCACTATAGTGACCTCCCTCTCTCCTATTGTAAACTAATTAGGAAATGCATAGGATTATACGATCTTCGGGTAATTATGGTCAAAGTATTTTTTAAAGATACGCGAAAACTAAATAGTCGTGATTTTGATTTCCTCCACAGAGTTGAATCAGAGTCTCGAAAGCGTCAAAAAGGTATATCTTTTCCCATCAACTGAAGATCTAAATGGTGCAGCAATTGCATTGATACGACTACAAGACACTTACCAACTTGACACGCAAACTATGGCTCGTGGTGACCTCGACGGTCATTGTTGTACTAGTCAACTGTCAGGTACGCTGCAAATGCAAGACAATCAATTAAAATAACAAAGTACGTTCGAAATATGTGAAAGCATTTTTGAAGAATAAATTATGATATCAATCAAAATATATTTTAGATTAATTTTATGGGCCAGAATTATTGGTAAATATCCGAGTATCACAAATTTTGATGTCGGAAATCAAAAAGTACTCGTAGTAGAATTAATTTGATTTTATATTTAATAGCCGACGATTGTTTTGAACTCGGGCGACAAACGTATAACTCTGGCGATCATGACCACACGATTCTGTGGATGCGAGAAGCATTAAGACGATCCCAGGAAGAACAGCAAAATGGAAGTCGTCTTTCTGGCTCAGAAAAATTTCACACAATTTCACAGGTCGATATTCTAGAATATTTGGCCTTTTCCACCTACCAGAAAGGTGAAATTAAGAATGCGATTGTCTTGACGAAACAATTACTTTCAATTGAGCCGAATCATTCAAGGGCCTACGGAAATATCGAACATTACAACCGACTTCTTTTGGATCGTCGTGGCGAGGATGGGCAAATTTCTGACAAGGTAAAATCGGAACAGACACCGTACCACTCGGTCAATTCTTTTTGGCTCAAACCTTTAGGTCGAATCTCTCTAATTTCATTTATTTAATTAAAATTACGGGAGACATCCTTTGCACAGTTTTTGATTATTTTTGCATATATATTTTAACATATTTGCAGTCCCTGACGATTCGAGAAAAGCGTGCCAATAAGGTCGGATGGGAAAAGGCGGAATACGAAGCATTATGTCGCGGGGAAGAGCAAATGGTTCAGCTGGGATTAAAATGCCGATATGTCAACAAAGGCAGTCCATTCTTGATGATTGGCCCTGTCAAGGAAGAAACGGTTAATCTAAAGCCAAGGGTGTACCTCTACCATGACATTCTATATGACAAAGAAATTGAGAATATCAAACGATTGGCCATACCAAGAGTAAGTACTTTATACTAAAAAAATTCCGATGGATCATTTCGTTAGCAGTTCATAAAATCAAGAATGCATCTTCCAAGGAAATCACTTCTCAAGTAAAATTCAAATCGTCTAATTTCTCGGAATTAGCGATATCAAGTTTCCCAGCCACGAATAAATGAAACACACAATCATTTTCTTATTTCTCTTTTCTAGAGTTTATTTAAGGCATGACCGGAGTGTCAAAATCAAAACTCAATTCGAAATAAATTGTTACAGTCAAGATTTTTGATGTAACTATTCGGAATGGGTTTGAGTCGATCTAATTTTCATATGAAAAGGGATTTCGTTGTCACAGTTGTTTAAAAGTTGATGAAGCTCTGGGGTGTAATCCTGTAATTTCGGTAAATATCGACATCATCAATACCGAACTTTCTGTATGTTGAGTATTTCAGTGGGGCAAGTGACATAATAAAGAATTGCGAATATCAGGTTATATATATATATCTAAATTACGTAAAACAAAATTTAAATTATCAGTTTCAAATTTATCAGACTCCAACATGCCCAATCTTTCAGCATTGACCCCACTCTGTCAAATACTCTCCCGAAATGTTGACTAATAGGGAATTTTAAATATAGAATATAATAAAAAATATATAATTCCCTACTTATTTTTCAAGTCAGAGATCGAAACCTTCGGTTTTGCAAATTTGGAATCAGTCCTTAATACTTACGAACCAAGTGGTAATTTTTAACAGCTGAAAGTATGAATACTAGGAACGTTCTCTTTCCTGACTGATAAATGCTTCTCGTTTAACCAAATTGAAGTGATAAATGTTTAAACGTTTCCTTCTCTTGTTCTTGATTTTCAGTTTAAGAGAGCCACGGTCCATAACCATGCAACTGGTGAATTGGTGACGGCACAATATCGGATCAGTAAATCGGCCTGGCTTCAATCCGGAGACCATTTAGCAGTTGACAAAGTCAACAAAAGAGTGAGTGAGGTCACAGGTTTGGAGTTAAAGACAGCAGAGGAACTCCAAGTGGTCAACTACGGGCTTGGTGGACATTATGAGCCTCATTATGACTTTGCAAGGGTATGGTACAAAATTTAATATTCAGAACAAAAGTGCGGTCTTGTCAAAATGACGAAACTATAGATAATTGATAATTAATTGTAAAATTTAGGGGGAAATCAATACATTTTTTTTAGTTTTTCTTAGTTAGCCTTGTTGCAATTATTATGTATAATGCGTTCAACAGTGTTAGACAACCTGAAAAACTACATGGGTGGTCCTCAATATTTATTATGCGATGAGCTAGTGAAAATGGAAGATATGAAATAATTTAACAAATAAGAGATTGATTGAGTGTCTCCTTAAATCCGACTTGTAAAAGTAGATTCGTGTGTAATATGATCTTACCAGCTTACCAGATGGAAAATAAATATTTCGTCCACAATTCGTATTGTCCAATTTTGTACATATCATTTTAATTTTTCAGAAAGACGAATCAGATGCATTCAAAACACTTGGAACTGGAAATCGTATCGCTACTTTCCTATTTTACATGAGCGATGTCGAAGCCGGTGGCGCTACTGTTTTCCCACAATTGGGTCTGACTTTATGGCCGAGAAAAGGATCTGCTGTGTTTTGGTAAATTAAAAATCCAAGAACAAACTGAAACCAATTTAATTATCATTTTACCAAATATTTAAATATTCATATATTTCTACATTTACCCAGGTATAACTTGTTCGAGGACGGCAATGGTGACTTTTCCACTCGTCATGCTGCTTGTCCAGTCCTTTTAGGATCAAAATGGGGTAACGCTCACATTTACTATGATCCAATCGTAATTTTAAGATTGAATTCGAGCAAACTTAATGCATCAATAAAATTTAACGCTAATATAAAGTACTTTGGTTGTAATCAACAAAAATGAATGCACTAATGGTTGAAATTCCAATGTTTCGCACATTAAGAACACCATTGGTTATGGCGTACGCTTAATCTCGATTTTGTAAAGTTAATTTTCTTATGGGTGGTGGTATATTGTTATAACGAGGTTTTGCTGTAGTAAAAAAATACAAAGTACTAATTTCTGAGTAAGAATCGTACTAACGACGGTACTCAGATTTTGTTCCTTGTAGCGGAAGATTTTATTATCCGTAGTCCGTCACAGCGAGGGTTTACTGTAAACGTAATTTGTTCTGTTTAGTTTCAAACAAGTGGATTCACGAAAGAGGACAAGAGTTTCGCCGCCCTTGCAAATTGAAGCCATCAGAGACGCAAACATTACCCGAATAGATCTGCGACGACGGATTGGATATCAGAAGTCGTAATTTTGAAAGTCTGACATAATAGCGTTTAATCGGCCAAAATCAGAAATACTTATGCAGCCATATCGGCATCCATATGCAAAATGCTATAGCACTTATACATAATATGTAATATGCGACGCAATACATTGTTTGCCATCCAGTCAATATGCATTGGGTTCCTACTAATTACTAGAACATTTGATTAGTTAAATTATTTAATTTAATTTATAGTTTTTGTTAACACGTACGTTTTCTATTTGCTCTTCCCTACTTCAATCATTACTACATGCTCTCTTTGTAAATCTTTTAATGTCTGACATAACTGCCATTACTTCTGTTTGTTCTTAATCTGATCAAACGTTGTCTTTTATTATCTTCTTGATTTGTGCCAATTGAATCTCAAAATAAAAACTAGAGCTTTCGGAAGATCTATGCATAATACAATTACGTACGGAACGACAATGAAATCGTGGACCTGACAATGAGCTGTTAAAAACTTTAATTATTTTATTTTTAGATGTGTTAAGTGAGCGATAATCATGTTTATGAGTAAGTCCTCTCGTGATTTGTTAACTGTTACCAATGTAGTTTTAATTCTTCCTCTTTCCTACATAAATGAATAAATATGTCCTCAATGTTAAATGTACACGCATTAAAGTTTAATTTTTGTCTGGAGGGTAAAGTGTAACGCACCAAATGAATCATTCATTATAATAATATCTCTCAAATCATATCTCAGAAAATTCTTACGGAAGAATGTCCACAAAAATGTAAGTCCTCAGGAAAGGAATTCCTGGCTAGTAACTATTACGAATTAATAGAACCTCAGAGACGTATAATCAAACTAAAATTCATAACACGATTAGCTAACATGACGAACAGTTTGTGGTAAAGATGTCCACAAGGTGGTAAAATTGTATTCGTAATATCAATACGACTTAATCGGTTCGCTGTCTTTAACTCCGACTTTAAAAAATTTGATTGTACTTTAGATATAGATAAATACCTAGATATCATACTGATTCAAGATTCAAGATTCAAGATTTTTTATTCACAAGCAAAAGCACAACATTCCTCACAACAATAGGAATAAATCC
>JAQFYE010002449.1:0-17960 GCA_034694305.1 Protaphorura glebata
GGAGGATCTCACAAGGGTTAGTTCGTTTTCATTTCCTCTTTATTTTCACTCCACTCCATTCTCATCACTCATATACATATATATCACTCATATACAATATGTCCATAGAATCAGAATCACAACATTTTGTAATTTGTATCATTGATTCAAATCAATGTCCTAAATCCTATCCACACACTCCTCACCTCACTCGTCTTTACGTTGAATGTTGAAACATAGGTCAAAGGTCACATGCAGGGGATTCAAATGTTAGTCAAATAAGTTGACAACTTACTTCCTTGGGTAGTTCCCATCCCATAATAACACAACACAAGATCAGATCAATGCGTACAAAACAAAGAGGTCATTTAAGTAATTCAAATTGAAAGGTCTTAAGAAGAAAGACAATGATTTAGATGGATTCAAAAGGACAAAGGATGAATGAGTCAGTAGTTAGTAAGGACAAGGAAAGGACAAGGAAAGGACAAGGAAAGGAGTCATTGTCAAGTTCACATTTAAAGACTTGAAAAGATTTCTTATTGTTAGGATCCAACCACTCCCCATACTCCCCATACTCCCCATACTCCCCATACTCCCCAATCCCCAATCCCCAATATCATTCCACAGGTTCGGTTGAATTCAATTGAATTCAATTTATTAAAATACAAGGCCCTATGCAAGAGAGGTCATTACCCTGTCATGACCACATGACCCTAGGTAATTTAAACCAGACAGACAGAGTACACATTACTCAATACACCAAAATACAACTAAATACGTATGGAATTATCCAAGTTTCCACCAATGTCCTGTCAAAACAATTAATTCCGAAGTCAGAGTTGGCAGACGTGTGTTTAGGTGCAAATTAGACACAGATCAGGTATTATGAATATGATCATGGACTTGTGATTGAGTTGAAAACATATTTTGAAATAAAATAGGACAATTATCTTAACATCCTTTTTGGACATAATGGAAGGGTAAGAAAGGTGTTTAGGACCAAGTCGGAGTCATTTCAACTCAGAATTCAAGGACTCTCTCAGTAATACTATCATGTTTTCTCCTTTTAGTTACGAGTCTTCCAGTTGCACGAGTTTTAATGACCCAGCTCAACACACTTTTCACTTTATTTGATACTTAGTTCATTCCTTTTCATTAGACTCAAGAATATGAGTTCTCACTCTTCTCAACAGTCGGACCAATTCGTCCAGTCACAATTAAATAAGAAAGAGACAAGGATTGAATTATAGGAACAGGGTATTGTTCCTGTCCTGGTCCTGACTCATGAATCATGTTCAGAATTAGAATTCAAACTCGGACCCACTCCCGACTCCCGACTCCCGACTCCAACCTCAAAATAATTCAATAATTCAATAATAGTGATGATAAAGTAGAACAAATAGAAATAGTAGAATGATTTTGATTTGATTTGATTTGATTTGATTTGATTTGTAGGTGGAGGTGGACTGGGGGGACTGGGACTGGGACTGGGACTGGGAGGGAGAGATGCGGAGTCTCATTTGGACGGACTCAACACTTCCATGACTCAAGGACTGGCCACCAAACTAGGGCAACTCAAAGGGGTACGTCACCCCCTCCCCCTACCCCCCACTCCAAAGTCAATTCCAACTCAATTCCCGTCACCATTCATCCCTTTATGCCTTTATTCAAAGTTTTTGTGGAGTCACACATATAAAATTGATTTAGAATTCAAATAAGTTAAAAACCCGCCCCACCACCCTCTCCATCCGACCACCCTTCCATTTGGCGTCTGAAGGAACAGGATTCCATTTGGATTGATTGATTGATTGATTGATTTGGATTTGCAGTTGGCGATGGGACTGGAAGGAGAGGCGAAGGATCATTTGCCTTTGTTGGATGAGATGGAGGACGACATGGAGGGAGGAGGGATGAGACTGGGAGGGAGTGCGGGGAGACTCAGGAACATGGGGAGGACGAGAGGGATGAGTGGACGCAGACTCACTTGTTGGGTCGCCCTTGCTCTCTTCGCAGTCCTCCTCATCTTCTACTACTTCCTCCTCCCCCTCACTGCATCCACCTCATCATGATTTCCTCCCCCGCCCCCACCCCCACCCCCAGAAGGAGAAGGAGAAGGAGATGAGAGTCCCAGCCCCAACCAGGAGGAGGACTCGATCCCCAATCCAACCCCATTCGTCTTCCAACATTCCAACTAGAGTGCAGAGAGGGAGTCCAAGGGAGTGGACGGCCCATCCAACCACTGACCACTCCTCCGTCTGACCCATGAGGTACGTCATGTGCTGTGACCATGGGAATCCAAAGACCCTCACCATCCTCGTCACCCTCTCTGACCCCTTCATCCATTCAACGACCGGAGCAGCCATCTTTTGATATCCCTACAAATCAATCAAAACCAAATATCTTAATCTCAATCTTCATGTAAATGTGAATTTGAATGTGAATGTGAATGTTATGAGAAGAGGAGAGGAGAGGAGAGAGAATGGGTGTGTCATCCTCTCACCTCCACACATCCATTCCGACATAGAGACAGAGACAAAGAATAAAAAGCGTAATAAAAGGATAAAAGAAAAGAAATGAAAATGACTCGTGTCTCAACTCCAATCAAATTCTTTCATTCCATTCCATCCCCAAATCATTGGCCAAGACTAACAATAAGACCAAGAGGGAAGAGACTGGAATCCCAATCTCACCGTCACCATGGCTAATAAATAATTGAATCAATCAGGATATGCTAGACAGATCAGATAGATTCTCGTTCTAATCATTAGGGGAGAAGGCGGAGATTTTACGGGAAAAGTCCCAGAGATGCCCTCTGTGGAAGTTGGAAATCCACGACACACCGGTCTTCCATTCAAACTTGTCATCTCCCGAGCTCTCCTCACGGATTAGGCTTCTTGGTCCAGTCACCGTCCGGGCCAGCATTTATTCATGACACACATGTCAAAGTAAATACTCTTAATACATTAAGTCCATCATTCCAACATACGACGCAATATTTTATCCCCGAATTTTTTTAGACGAGGTAATTGCGGAAACTTCGAAATCCATTCAAGTCTGAGCAACTATTCAATTATGCTATGTTTGGATGACGGACTAATTTCTTGGCAATTCAAAACAATTTTTCCCATCAAGATTTTGACTGGGTCTACCATAGACCTTCAGGCCATCCATCATACAAATGCCTTCTTGACTCTTTTGATTATTCTGAATGTTTTCAAACTTTTGTGTAATCCGTCCAATGACTAAGGTTGTAAATGGTAAATACCCGCGGGTATATACCCGGGTAAGGTAATTTAGGTAAGGTAATTTATGATAATTACAAAATTGTGAAAAATTGTAAACTTTTAGCAATTTATGTATCATACCGGCCCAATATGAGTAAACACCCTGGTATATACCCGGGTATTTACCCAGGGTATATACCCAAAAAATAAATACCCGGGAATTTTACAACCCTTACACATTGACGGGAATTGAAGAGTGGAACATTTGGCACCCATTTTAAGGGAAGGACGGAAGGAGGGTGAACAAAAAGGGCTTTCTAAGGAGATTTGAGGATCTGGACGTGAGTATTGAGGGTGGGGTCGGCGGACAGGAAAGAAGGAAAAGGGGTTATTTGTTAATATAGTGGAGAGAGACGGGGCCGGGTGGGGGGATGAGATACCTTGAGTGCGAGAGGTTGAGTTGAGTGGAGATGTCGTCCGAACTCCGCATCCGCAATCAGAGTCATTGAGTCCAGTTGTCCTTGTCGAAACAGTTCTGTGCAAATGACGGTCGTCTCCGCAAAGACTCTTCCCAGCAAACCCCCACATGTCCCGAACGTGCCCACGAAGCAAGGACCAGTGCAGACTGCGGGGAGGGCGCCGAGAGACAGACGACCCAAGAGAAGGACACAGATGGCGCACCCTGTACTCGCCCCAATGCATCCTCCAACGAACGGTTTGGCTGCCTTGAGGATCTGTCTCAGTTGAGGGAGTTGGGATGGAGGTGGGGGTGGGGCTGCGGACGGGGGCTCCTCAGTGGATGACGGGGAAGGAGGAGCTCCAGACACGGCTTCGTATCCACCCATTCCACCTATTCCACCACCAGAGTCATCTCTGTTCATTCCATTCCACACACTCCTCCCACTCCTCTCACTCTTCACTTGTGATCCAAAGCAATGGACACTTCCATTCCCATTCGGTGTGCACGCAATGTCCAAAGAAACACTTGGTTCCTCCTCCCCCACTTCTCCGGACTCCTCCCCCTTCCCCTGACTACACTGGAAGGTGAGGGCAAAGCCATATTGATTGGGAATGATGAGGTGAGGGGGGAGTGAGGTGGAGTTGAATGTGTAGGAGTAGGTCTGTTGGTTGAAGGGGTCCTGCGTCCTCACCACCACACTCTCCTCCCCCCTGACACATTCCTCCCTCTCCACCCCTTTCCCCTTGGCACTCAACAAGTCCTCCCTGGTGAGGATGGAGGAAGTCCCTTCACGCTGCTCCACCACACTGTAGTCCACTCCCATCTCTTGTCCATTGGGTATGGGGCGGGGGCGGGGGATGAGACGGATCACGTCGCGGAGGATCCAATCCGAGGGTTGAAGGAGTGGGGTCGTTTGACTTGAGAGGGGGACGGGAGACACGCCCATGAACACTCCGTCTGACCCCCTCTGTCCCTCTGAGTCAAACTGAATCTGACCTGACATCCCGTTGAACGTCGTCGTGGCCAAGTTGGGGTTCGTGGCCGCGAATAAGGCCAGATTAGCGGCATCATAGGCCAGGACGGCGTGGAGAATGAGCGGACTCGGACCTGCGCATTCCATCCAAGACTCATTATTATTCCATCTTATCCCAACCCGAACTGTTTAACAATGGAATGGAATGGAGTGAGTAGAGTGGGTGATGAGTTGGAGTTCGACTCCCCACTCCACCACTCCACCCAATCCACCCATTGACTCTTATCTACATTGTCTGGATATGTCTAGATATGTCAAGATATGTCTACGTGTGTCTGAAGGAGGATTGAACCACCTCATACCTTTCCCACTTTCCCACTTTCCCATCTAAAGTAGGGTATTCATGTTCCCGGAACATTCCCGGAAAATTCCGAGGGAACTTATATTCATGCCCGGCGGGAATTTATTTCACCAAAGGACATCGCGGGGACAGCATGGCCGAATCCCCCCTCCCCCCGTGCGATTTGGAAACAAACTACACATCCGGGAAGGACTTAGGCCGAAAAAAAAGTTGGGTGACCTCCAAAGGTCAAGATGTTAATGTACCTGTTGTCAGAGGGGAATTATAGAAACCATACTGCTCTAAAGCCTCACGGGAGGCGTTGGAGCAGTATGGTTTCTATAATTTCTCTTTTGGCACGTACAATTAGCAACTTGACCTTTGGAGCTGACCGAAGTTTTTTTCGGCCCAAGTCCTTCACGGAATGTTTCCTGAGAATGTTCCCAAAAAATAAATTCCTGGGAATTTTACAACCGTAATCTAAACCATAGTCCTTTCCAAGCGTGATGAAAGATGGAAACACCGAGGAGACTACGAGACTAGACATATCATTCACACCACTTCCGATTACCACTTCTTCCCTCTCATTCCACGATTTCACGACCATCAATTACATTGGAATCCTAATTCAATTATTTCATTCATTGGATGTAAACGTGAACACAAGTCACACCCTTTTCTACTTGTCTTTCTTCTTCATTTTGAGAATTCCATTCCATGTATTCAATCTAAAATTTGAGAAACCATTTCCGGAAAACACCTCATTTGTGTCTATGTTACAACTGAGGCCTTTTGTGGATATACTTTCTTAAATCCACATTTAAGTACATTACATGTCGACCTCTGGAGCTCACTTTAAGTATTTTTATTTTCTGGCAAAAGTGGGACGAGATGTTTCACAGGCTGTGTTAGCATGAGTGAATGAAGAGACAAATGTTGAGGTGGAAATTGGAGGGACACTTGGAAAGGTTTCCTTGTCGGTCTCATCCTCATCCTCAGTCTCGGTCTCCTTGGCCGACTACACATTTGACTAGGAATCGGTTCATTTGAATCCTTTGCAAATTGCAACGGAACTTAACGGGTTCACCCACATCCAGTTACACTCACTACTTAGACTACTTACTCATCCATCTCATCTCATCTACAACTTGACAATATTTATATTTGCCAAATGTTGGAATTCAATGTCAATGGAAGCCCCGATCCACCCATGTCTCTACATAGTTCCTCTTCCTTATGTCCTTAGTGCCCCCACACCTGAATTTGCGTATAATTCTACACTTCCTTCCAAACCTTCCTCTTTCTACTTCATTTCTACTTCTACCATTCCTACTCTACTTTGACGCTTTGTCCGTTTGACGTGAGGAAAGGATTGGAAGAATAGACGGAATGGCTCCTAGTTCTCTTACAAGGGAAAGTCATGACAGGAGAACATGATAGACTCCACACCCAATTTCCCTCATCTGTTCACGTCTCCGTTCCTCTCACAATTCCCCTCCACAAATCAACTTTCTTTTTCGTCCATTTTCCAAATTTGGTCTTTCCTGAGAAAGTCGCCACGAAAGTCGGAATATGATGTGTTAAATCACGTCCTGTTTCCGGCGTTTCTCATTTCCCTTCTATGTTGAGAGGTACCCATTAGATTACAGAAAATTTTGAACAAATTCAAAATAATTTTTTCCCTACCAACTTAACGAAATACAAAATCTTGACGGAAATAAATTATTTCTGGGTAGTTTCCAACATTGACGCGAAATGAGAAACGCCGGAAACGGCTTTCATTTTAACCCATGATTTTCAAACTTTTATGGGGGACCTCAGGAACTCTTTTGACATTTTATCAGATGTGCGAAAAAAAATTAGTTGATTTGTGGAAGCGAATTTTTGACAAATTCCGACTCAGGGGATAGAAATTCATCAAGGAAATTGGGTGGGAAGTTCAGGTCCTGGTAGGCGGTGATTGATGACTCTCCCTTGCCTTGTTTAGTTCATCTCGTCTCATCCATATTCCGTCTAGTCAGTCTTCCTTCACAAAACGTATATCTCACTTTCTCACTTTGAACTATAGAACCGTAGAAGGGATGAATTGACTGGACTCATTACCTGTGAATTGGGTGAGTGTGCGCAGAAGTCTCCTCCTCTTTCCGTTGTCCCAATCTCCTCCCCCTACGTACACAACCGAGTAGAGATCGAAGAGAGGGGCGGAGTCAGATGGATGGGGGAGGAGTCGGGGGGAAAACCATCGTACCTCACGTTCCCCGACTCCCTCCCACCTCCTTAGCCTGGACACCATGGCTGACTCCCCACCCCCAGCACTGAGGAGAAGAAGAGCCAGAGTCTCATTCACATTCACACCCACTCCCCTTAACCCCTCATCCCCCACATCGCCCGCCCCTAAATACATGGGGTCCAAGACAGGGATGGAGGAGAGGGATTGGAAGAGGTGGGCAGTGGGGAGGAGGGAAGGGTCGTCCACGACAGGGAGGAGGGAGGAACAACCCATTAGAGTCACACGGTGGAGGAGAGCCACGCCCAACGCCCTCTCACTCATTTGAAGGGAGTAGATGGGGAGGTGGGGGTGGGGTGGAAGGGAGTGGGAGGGAGGGAGTGGGGGGAGAGGACTCAACACTGTGGCACGGAGATCCAGTTCAACTCCGACTCGAATGAATTGGTGGAGAGTGGGGGTGTCCAAGAGGGAGACCACACTCCGAGTCTCGTTCCCCCTCATCCACTCCACACTCCTCCAGACTGAGGGGGGAGGGGTGAGAGAGAGGTCAATGAAGAGGGGGGAGGGGGCATGGGTGGGGAGTGTGTGGGTGAGGGCCAGGAAGGTGGCCTGGAGAAGGGAGTGGGAGTAGAGGGGGGAGGAGGAGTTGTAGAGGACTGCGAGGGAAGAGGATTGGGATTGGACTGGAGGGAGTCGAGGGAGAAGAAGAAAAAGTAGAAGGGAAGTCAAGGTGAGAAGAGCGGGAGTTGAGGTTGAGATGGACATGTCTCACCAGATCCGACTCAGATTCGAGTCAAGTGGAGTGAAGTGGATGGACGGAGAGGAGGGTGGCTTTTATAGGTTCAACGGAATCCTCACATGTAATGTAATGACGAGAGAACATGAAGAGATGAAAAAATGAGGAGAATTAGAGTCCGAGTCCGCTATCCCAACTCCGTCCATTACTATAATACGGATTCAATGGTCTGAGTCCAGTTCAACAATCCAATGAATAATGAGAATAAGGAATGAGACGCTCAACTTTTTTAAGGACTTGACTTGGAAAGTGCCAAGACACACGCAAGGATGGAACGACGGAAGGAAACACACTGTGGAATAGATGGGATCATTGACTTCAGTCACCTCACGAGGGGAATGTGAGGGCGGATATTTTTAGAATAATCTGATATTCTCAGCAGTGAACTCTGATGCGATTAGAATTCCGGAATGATCATATGTCACTCCACCTACATATCAGGTGCAGGTCAGGAGTTGACCCGGATTTGAATTTTGTATGTGTGTTTGTGGATGTATGAATGGGATGACTGTCCTCCGTCTCGTCTCACCTTTCCCCACTCGCTCTCGCTCTCCTCCCGAGGGTTGAATACACGAACTCAATCCCAACTTCAATCAACTCCCCTCACAAATATTTCAGACTTAGAACACAACATTCATTACAGTCCATTTCCTTCAGTAAATCATAAAAAATAACCCTGGAATACGGATTGACTCAAATCAAATCCGTCCTTTCATCCTTCATCCCGAATTTCACTTAAGGAATCGTGAACTGCATTGTGCGCATCAGACTTTGAAGCGGATTAACTCCCCAGACCCTCTACAAAGCGGATCTCAGGGTTTCTCCCACCTTCCGTATTAGTTGCCGGAGGGACATTCCAATCCGAATTGTCTTGGATCATCAGAATTCGGATTTATGGACTATTCCACCAGGGGACAAACACATTATGTAGCAAGGCCTTGACGCGAGTAGAATTATAAAAATGATGCTCCAAGTGGATATTTTATTTTGGCCAAGGTCCAAGTCCAACGGGGGCTTATGTCGTCCGCCACCCAGACGGTTCTACTCTAATATTACAGCAGGTTAATTAAATCTCCGTCAACCGCCTTTCCTTCCCTATAGGTAAGACTGGCGGTAGGAACTGTAAAGAACGTTAAGTTGAGGCGAAAATACTGTGACTCCAATTAAGCGAGGAATTCTTGGAAAAGAAATTATGCGGCATCCTACCTGGAATTAAATTTTCACTCTTCTTGTATGTATTTAACAGGGTGACTCAGAGAGGGGGTTATATTCTTAATTGTATCAAGATCCCTCGAATCCGATTCGAATAGTGATTCAAATTCAAATTCAGTGATTGAAATGTTGGCGACCATTAATCGGAATTTAGTATGGTCGGAAAGGAAATGGTGATTTGGAAAATATGATCTGAAAAATGATGGAATTCGGATCCAAAAATAAATTTAATTTTCAACTCTGAGGAAAAGGAGAAAGGATGTGGATGACGGAGAAACGGTCGTGGAGTCCCACACACGGGGATTTCACTTCCACTCGAACGTATATTCTGCGTATGGATGGAGCGATGGAGGAGGAAAGAATGAAATCATTTAACGGTTATAATAATGTTTAAACTATGTTAAGAACTCGATTCTTTATTCTTAGTGAGTCTTGTAATTTCCTTGACATCCTAACACGTTTCCTCATGCATATAGCTAGTCAACTCCTTCAACATTTCCATCAGAATATATGTATCCCATCCTCATCTTATCCATATACAGGGTGGCCCATAAGTAAGTGCACGACTTTGAATGGGTCCTGTCTGGCAACACGTTGTCGGACTTGCATGGGGTTTGCTTTCCTAGATAGCCCCTTATCTCAGCTTGACATGGCCTCCCACTAACTAACGGCAAGCTGACCAATTAGCTTCAAAAACGGATTTTGCTGGGTTGGCATGAGAGAATTTCCACATGTATCCGGAACATCGTTCCAACCCCGGAATAATTTTTTGGGCAAAAGTTTTGGCTGAATTTCATTCTCTACAGCCTTTTGAATGATTTTTAAAAGTTTCAAATTTTTTTTTCCATTTCTTCAATTTTTTTTCCAAATTCTCTATAAATAATTTTTTTTTAAAAAAAAATGAACTTATTAAAAGATTTAATTTTTTTTTAAATTGAAAACTTTTTAAAACCTTTTTTGAAATATATTCAAAACGTTGTAGAGGGTGAAATTCGGTCAAAAATTTTGACAAAAAAATGATTCCGGGGTTGGAACGAGTTTCCCGATTACACATGTCGAAATTCTCTCATGCCAAACCAGCAAAATCCGTTTTTGAAGCTAATTGGTCAGGTCAGCTGGCCGTTAGTTAGTGACAGGTCATGTCAAGGTGAGATACCTGTCTATTTTTAAATCGCAGGGACTATCCAGGGAAGCAAACCCCATGGAAATCCGACAACGGGTTGCCCAGCAGCACCCATTCAAAGTCAAGGACTTACTTATGGGCCACCCTGTACATACATACAGGACATGCAAATTCTAACTTTGGTATAGACGGACTATGAGTCTCGTGCTAAACCACTAAACTAGGAAGATGAAAACATTGGATGGGTTTATTCTGACATTACGCCCATTTGCTATTACCGAAATTTAAGCTTACGCCCTTCTACCTCTACACCGACGATATGATGAATCAGGGCAGGGGAGGAAGCAAGAGTCATTCGAGTAGTACTATTACGGTTAGGTTGAGACGATCATGTAAGTCATTGTCATTGTCAATCTGACTCGGACTATCATCTAATATCCAAAATTATAATATAAACGGATCGGATCATATAAAAATTATAATAAATCAATTTACTCTCTTTGGAATCAAACTGACATGTATCACCCTATTCATCATGATTTTTCCCCATCATTTTCCAGAACGTCTAATTTTTGTTGGTAAATCAAATCAAACTACTCTGGATAGAATCCATACTGTACAAATTAGATTGTTGGATATCGGGACATGTTGCTTAGATAAAAAATATCAACTTCAGCGAAAGCGTAGATGCATAGTGAGGATGTGAGGAATCCCCACATTATTCCCTTTCCGTCCTCAAGTGTGTCATGTCTTCACTCACTTCAAGTGAGTGAAGTATAATGACAAGGAATGGCGTGAGCGCGTCATGAAAGTCCAATCAAGTAAATCCCAACAATTTGCATCCCAGTTGCAAATCTAGATCTTTTTTCGCCATTCCTAGCCTCCTATGTGGTAGGTCCGTCTAGGGGAACAAGAAGGAACTGCCAGCTTAAAGCAGTAGTCAAGCTTAAACACGATGACCGTTACTCTGTCCTATTTTGGCATACCGTAAACTCCACCCTCCCAAACCCGGACTCACTGGACATGTAAACCAAGTCCAGTTCTGGAGGTCAGGAAATTCGTATCTAATGACCGTGGTTCGCAAACCCACTTGGATCACGTGGATTTCGAACACGAAATTTGGATTTAGTCGAACGCGAAGACCATAGAACTTCGTGAGCGAAAATGTTGGAACTTTATAATTTGTGCGCGATAGGAAACCTTGGCTTTGGACTTGGGATGTATACAGAACCGTAAGTGGATTTTTCAAGTTGAGATGCGTCAGATTACAATCATGTGGATTTGGAGGTGGGATATAAACCAAGGGAATTGAATGAATGTCAAGTGTAAAGGCGGGTGAAAGTCTAACCTCAACTGAACTCAGGTTGATGACTCTCACACAAGGAGCTTATATCAGGACCTCAGTTTGGAGTTATATAGAACGTGAAATTGATAGGGGTTTTTCTAATTCAAAAATGTGATTCCAGGGAATGGAATTATATTGTGGATTGGACTGAGACTGAGGGGGGGAATTGATGAGAGAGTGAGGACGTTGGATTAGATTTATCCATGTCATCAATTCCACAACTTAGTCTCAGAGGATGAGAAGATTCATATGTGAGACAAGGTCGCACACATGAGGAATACTAGGAGGATGGGTTATTTGGAGGAATCCAGAGTCAGTCAAAGTCAGAGGGGTCCATTCCATTCCAATGGATTGGATGGAAGGTGGTGAAAATTGAGTGCGAAAAGAAGAGAGAATGAGTCTTGAGTCTTCTTTCTTGAGTCATACGAGTATAAGAGTATTTGAGTTTGGCTTTGGTTCATGAATTCGTCAATCACTCAACGATCTACAACAAATTCATTTCTCTCTTAGCATCTCTTCCCATCTCTTCCCATCTCTCCCATGTCTCCATAGAATCCATTAGCTAAGCAGTGGCAGTATCCACGGACGACAAAGAGAAAGAGAGACAAACAGGGAGTCGTCTCATCTCAAGAGATCTTTCCAGAGCAAATCTATAAATAAGTTAATGAATTTAGGGAAGAAAGAGTGGCAGAGTGGCAGAAGAGAGGAGCACGTGTTTCTTAATGGAATGAATGTTATGTCAGAGTCAGAGTTGGCACACACACTCTGACTCGGATTTCTTATTCTTAGGTTTAACACTCATCCGGACTAACTCCCAGTCACCAGTGCCTCAGTCTCTTCAAATCTTAACACAAGAATCTCAACTAGGATCCGAGAAAACCGAGCGTCCGAAGCAAAAATAACACTCTGGAATGGAATGGAGTTAGGAGTCTAGTCCACTTGAGTCATCCAGTCATTTAGTCATCAAGTCAGTTCTTTAGTTGGGTTCAAGTAATAGGTGCGTGAAGTGAGATGCATGTTTCGTCCACACAAGGACTCAGTGGAATACAAATCACCTTTTCAGAATGGGGAATAGAAACTCAGTGTCCACAATTGAATTTGTGAATAAAAGTGATATAGCCAAAGTAGTGGTTCAACAGACGGATGGAGCGAAGAAGTCCAAAACAGTAGCACTTAAAGGAATTGCCAAATTTGACATCCTCGCTCCCTCCGAGTTCCTCATCAGAGGTATCGACAAAAACGGGAAAATCATCCATGAGGTAATCAGTCTAACTATAACTTAATGAGTCAACAATCAAACTCCCTAACTGTCTGGATCCAAGAGTACTTGACACATTTTCTTTTTTAATTTCTGACCCTAGTTAAAAATCAATATCCCACACGTGGCATCCTCTCAACTGTGGAGAATCACCAACTCTGGGATCAAGAGGAAGAGGTCTCCATTCTTTACAGAAACTTATCCTTGGACACACACCTACTAGTACCAGTACCTACTAGTGCTAGTGCTAGTACTACCTCCAATCTACCGGACATTTGCTCACCCCTTATTTATTTGTTGTTTGGAATGGATGCTTGATGGAATCCAATGCCTACGGAACATGTTTGGAAGAGGAGCGAGACTGGGTCTCTCTCCCAACCCACTCACCCACTCACCGCACCATCTACCGTTCGTCACACAAAATACAATGTAAGTCTTCCACGACATGATGATGAAAGAGTCAGTCCACGTCCACATACTCCTGAGTACAACTTGGTGAAAGAAATGAGGTACAAAGACTGGGGAATATTGATAGCCAGATACTAGAGACGATACGTAGACGTAGATAAAGGGGTGAATGTGGGTGGGACTGGGCGGGAGACTTTCCACTCGCGTCAAGCTCCGTCTATTGCATAGCCATGAGACTATGGAGACTGTGGAGACTACGGAGACTATGAGAGGTCGAGTGACAGTGAGGTGAGGGCCTGTCAATGTGAATGTGAATGAGACATTGTGGAGATGGACGAGGTCTTTCCAACGTATTAAACTACTACTGCTACTAGTACTACTAGTACTACTTCTTAATGTAGTACTAGATATATATTGATCACCACTCATTACATATATATTTCACTTCATTTAGTAAGATTTGATTTGATTTGGTTTGGACAGATGTGAGGGACAATGAATGCATTCCTTGGTGTGGATGTGGATGTGGACGTCCTGGATCAAACCAGGACAAACAAATTCAAGTCTTTGTTAAGGAGTTGGAAGGAATTGGGCAAGTGGCAATTGTGTCAGAATGGCGGGAAGAAGGGAAATCTCAATTTCTATTCACATATTTCAATTTATTATTCGATATTAAGTGTAGCATTGTTTCCATATAGTAGGGAGTTTCCGTTTATAAATTGCCTCCAACTTTATAAAACTTATAAAATGTTTCAAGCCACGCCCCTTGACGCAGCCGTGGTTGGTCGTTTTCAAAACCATAAATTTCGCGCAAAAAATTTGAAACTTATAGAATTTATAGAGCTAGTTTATAAGTCACATAATTTTAATTAATGTTATAGAATTTATAAAACTTTGGAGGATGTATAAACGCAAATTCCCTAGTGTGAGTGTACTTGATATCACATTTGGAAGAGAATTCAATTAAATAAAAGGTCATTCATCTTCAACTCTTCCCCGACTAGAAGTAAACCATGGGAGCCCTTGGGAGCATCCCATGGGTCAAATGCAGCTGAATTTGGTCGAATCTCCCATACCCATTTCGCTTGTGCCAAACCTTGGTCGCCCACGGGCACCAAACCATAGTAAATGCCAAGAAATCCCGTGGGATAATAGTTACGTACTTTCCATGGAAGTGATGGGGAGTGGCAAAAAAGTATCAACGCATGCCTCGATTCGAACTCGTACCATATGTATTATGTGAATTTATAGTTCTGCGCGCAACTAACCTCGCTATCCTGCCAATGCTGAGTTATACCGCCAAATAACTCAACTTCACACTTCAGCTCACATCAAGATATGTTGATAGAGATGGACATTAGGCTCAAGCTTTTATGATTTTTACGTAATTTTTCAAACTAATACAGAGTCAACGAACAAACATTTTGGAAAATACGAGTTGTACATATTCCGCAGGTAGTTCAAAGACTGTGTAATGTCGATTTTTTTATTTAACGAGTTGGGTCTTTTCCGTTTATTTTGTAAATAGAAAACTGAGAATTGAAAAGTCACACCGAGGAGATAGTTTCACCGCTGCAAATGATTTCGGTGATATACGTCTTTGACAGTCAGATTGAGATTCACACAAATTGTATTAAAGTATTTAATTTCACCGTGCTATTCTACTTTATTGCTTTATTGCAGATTATCGTCACTTCTTACTACTCGTGAAAAACTTCCGTACTACTCTAAAAATCGTTTAAAGTAAATCCGTTAATTAATCCCGAATACAAATTCAGACAGTACATGAAAAACTTTGTGTGATCACTCAAGAGTTCATGAGTTATCTATCAACCACAACCGTAGAGTTATTTTTAAGGAAAACTAAAAAATATGCGCGGAGGATACACCGAGGCCTTTGGTTCATACGGAGATGATTCATTTAATTTTGAAACTCGGGAAATTCTATTTTCCTTTCCGGGTTCCGGGAAAAATTGCTTCCATATATTCCAGCAATGTAATACTTTGAGCAGAAAGTGAGGATTTTAGGCGCACAATTTTATCTTCTATAATTCTGTAATTCTTGGGTGTTGGGGCATTACCAGACTTCAGTCCCTCAATTTCAATTTCGGATCACTCCGGTGGTTATTTTTTTGAAATTTTGGACGCCGCCGCCGCTGGCAATTTTTGCGGCGCGCCGCCGCTATATTTACGAGAAATGACTCATTTTGGACCATTTTCTTGAAGTTTACTACAAGAAAAAAAATGGTGCTTTTCTCAAAAAAGTTTTTGAGAATTTATTCTCAAGAAATTTTTAGTCTGAGGTGGACCTTTTGTATCAGAACCAGTACCACGCCGCCGTACCGTACGAATTTACTAGCTAATTAATGAACATCACACTAATGATGTAGTTCACTCAACAACAAACAACAAGTGGAGCTTACCTGTCACATTTTTTTATAGTTAAAGTTTTTAATATTTAGTATGAATAGCTCTACATGCATTACATTCAGTGCACTCGTACGTTCAGTGGCAACGTTAACTTTTCATAGCTTTGAGGAACTGGCAACACTGTAGCCATCTTTTTCCCGGGTTTCGCTCATAACAGTAATTTGTCGCCCATAACAGTTTCGCTCATAAAAGTTTCGCTCATAACAGTGCACACCCTCCCATCTACTCCTACTCCCGTCTCTAATTTTAATAGACTCGCCAGAGTGTTGAATGAACTTACACCCCCTAACCGGCAGCTGGTTATAGAGTGGCGGTATCCACTCTATTTGTGTTGCCTAACTGTGAATTGAGAACTGATTAATTTGGAGCCTAGCGTAACATATGACTGATCTGTATGGAATTGTTCTCATGTGTATCATTATGTATTGGAAACCACTGTGGACCGATCCGATGAACTACTATTCTATCAACAAATATGTGAAACTCATATGCCCAAACACTAAAAATACAATGTCGCAAAAGCAAGTGAAACATTTAATCCTTCCACGAGGCTTTTATTCCACTTTGGCTCATTAAACGTAAATTACAAAGTCGGAAGAGTCACACTCAAGCGTCCTCAACGACATTTACAAATGGCTGCCCGGCAACGACGAACCAACTTGTTTTGAGCTGTGTTGAGCTTGAACGACGGTGAGTGACTGTTCACCAAAGAGTCGCGGTGAGACAAGAAGACGCTTGAATTGTCGGTTGGGTGTGAAGCCTCGTTCGTGTGTGATGTAATGTTTAGACATTGATTCGTCGAGCGGTTGGGTGGAAAAATGGTGTTTCACCTTGGTTTCTATATTAACGTGATATGTCAAAGCATTCAAACATACAAGTATGCGATTTGATTGTCTTAACATGGAAGCACAAAATCCATCTTGTCCAATTCTATGCACACTGCCTACACTTAATCTAACCAACACAGAGAACGAACCCTGGCTGACCTGGGATTACCTGGGAGATTTCCTGGCTCTGAATTGAGGTTTTTGTGTGATTAGAAATGTACAAAATAATTTGGTTTCGGTCAACCGAATATTTTGCCCTAAATCCGTTAGGGGTATTAATTTCGGTCATGTCTGCAAGTATAAACTTTGTTTCAGGAATTGGAAGTTGGCCAAAAACCGAAGATTCAGCTGACCATATTCCTGAAATGAAATTTTTATCAACAAACTAGTCCGAATTTGAGGCCGCTGGCGGGTTTAGAGCGAAGTATTCGGTTGACCGAATAGTGTTCACTAATGTAATAAGTTAAGTCATTCCTTATTATTATTTCTTTATTTGTCCTTAATTCTAATATCAGGGCCACCAAAGCCATCCCGCGTAGTTTAGTATGTAGAGTTTGGATTGTCAACATTGTACCCGTCACTCACCAGGGAACAACACTGTTCCACCCTTCCGCATCACCTGGCTTCACCCACGCACCTGCCTACTATGCGGCTCTCTCAAGTAACCTGGATACCTCTTCTCAACACTTGCATTCTGGTCTTTGAAGCAAACAAATAGAATTTCTATCAACAAACCAGTTCGAATTTGATGCCCATGACGGGTTTAGAGCGAAATATTCGGTTGGCCGAATAGTTCGGCGGCCGAATAATCACAGGCTATTCCGTACATTTCTGTCTCATATTTGGACTCAATGTAAAATATCTGGCTAATGATGGTTTGATCAGTCGTCTCCTCTTTTCTATATTCGGTTATGTAGAGGTGTATTATGGAACGGCTATATTTACTAAATTATTATTATTGATTTGTATTATTGATTTGTGTTATCATCGTAAGACAAACAATGAGCATACTTGTATGTGTGATTACAGAAGAAAAGACACGCTAATAAAAAATCCAAAAAATAATCCAAAGAATCCAAATTATAAACTGACTCAGCTTCTGGACCCTATTTATTGTAAGAAGGGTGACACCAACACCAGTCAGTTTCTGAAAAACAACTAATTAGCATTATTGCACAAACAATTGAATATAGATAGATAGATAAAGGCTTTTTTATTTGGTCAATCTTTTCAGAATAAACTGTTGTAAACAAGAGGACCATGTATGATAACAAGAATCAAAACAAATAAACTTCTTACACTAGAATCGCAGAAACATCAAATCAATAATCCAATAATTCACATCTAATACCAAATAT
>JAQFYE010002450.1:0-17960 GCA_034694305.1 Protaphorura glebata
ATATGATTAAAATCAAGTTTTATTTGTATTATTATATTGTGTTAATGACGAATTTTTTTTAATGTTACATGTTAATACTATAAAATAATAACATTTAATTTTAAGATTTTTTTAATTTAAGCCATTTCATCGTTGGATGTCCGATGAATCAAGTAGGCAATAGAGCGAAGTGGCAAGGGCGTCCTGTACACTATTATATTAATTTTTATTTTTTATTCAATAACTTTATAGGATGATTCATTCCTTTGAATGAGACATTACCGTAATAAATACCTTCTACACAAGAAACATTATTTGTTAATAATTTGGACTGGAGAAAATCAAGGAGTTCATAAATTTGTTCGCAGAAACTCCGATTTCCGGCTCTTATTTACCTATCAACAACACTTCATGATTACACCTTATTTAAGGAAATCACTTATTGGCGTTTGAATGAGTACAATAGAACCCGCAACAAGGTGGATCACCGGAGAGATTTTTGTGAACAAACTCCAAATTAATATTTTGAAACCCATAAAAAACGCAAAAAAGTCAACTTGTTGATATTTTGACAGTTTAATTTGAATGTAGACAATAGAACGGACCAACTCAACTTTTTAGTGCTTACTGCCCAACTAATCGTTGTCAAATATTTGTTTCTTTGCTGGAGGGTTTGTTTGATTCCTAAAGAGTCAAAATACAAGAGCTGCTTTCAGGTTTTTCTCCACCAGAGTTTTCCTCGAGTTCTGGGACGGTACATTCCGTGGTCCAAATCGTAGCCAAAAATATTCTCTACACAAAATATACAATAATATTAACAAAATCTTACCGGCGGCTGAAATTGAATGGTCATGTATTCATTGAGTTTACATTAATTTTGTTAAAAATAAGCATGTGTTAATAATACCGAGTAAATATAATAGTTGAGCAAATATAAAAATGTCATCGGCAGATAAAAATGCACCCTATCGTCAGAAGTCACTCCCGGGAATGCTTTACTTAACCGAATGGAAGTTCATTAAGAATTACTTAATTTTGATTCAATTAATAATGAATGGAAGAGAATTTTTGACTTTGTCATCGGAAAACAGATTGCTATTGGTTAATTTTATTGCTACGCGTTCAAAGGGAAAACCTTTATTATTCTTATACAAAAAACGGAATAAATAAAAATAGAGGAATGGATTTTTGTTTCACTTTTGACATTCTGTGAATTATAATTTAGTATTGTCTTCTGAGTTTGAAATTAGGTTCGCGAGGGATGAATTGAACCTCAAACGAAGCAGTTTTGAACAGAATTTTACAAATTGAATAATAATAGCTCCGGCTGGACCGTTGTGATAAAGCACCACAATCAATGCTCGCCTAGATCCCTTGGGTCGGGGTATCGATTTCTGCGGCTTTCAAGGTGTCCTGACTTAGAACGGTTTTTTTATATTTTTTATATTTTACACTAACACGGGCTTTCTCAGAAAAGACCGTGTTAAAAATTTTCTTACGACAAAGTCAACTCAATTTCCATACAAATCCGGAGAAATATGTTTGTGTGCGTTAGGGCAGAAGTCGTTTAGTTAGAGAATTGTTTTATATTTTATAAAAAAAATTAATGCAGGTATTTAACGTGAACTCCTTTCGAAAGTCATCTTCTCCCATTAAAATATATATTTTTTTTTGTCCTACAATTTTTTATAAACTCGCTACCAAAAGCATAGTGATAATATTTTTTCATATAAAATTGATTCGTGTTAATGATATCGTCCCATATTTGTTCTGCAAAATTGTTCTACATAATTCACTTATCACCTGGCAGAATATAGACACGAACGAGTTATGTTGAATTATAGATATTACAAATTTATTATATTTGTGGGAAGCTCTTGAAAAAGAGAGTTTGGTTGAAATTCAATTGTTCCCAAAATAAAATAGATATGAAGATTAACTACCTGCATACTAACTTTACTAACTCATCATGTTAGACCTTATACTCCAAAATAACGAAATGTCGCCAGAATCAAATGACAAAAACCGTGGTCCTGGTTTACTTTTTTTGGAAAGTAAATTCTTTGAAATTGACTCCTCTGACGTGCGACATAATTTTGACGGACTCGCGCGGGCGGTTAATGCTGACACTGCAATCAACATTAACATAGAATGTGTCCGTCCGTATAATGATCCTACATCAATTAACTCTCCCTCTCTAACTTCAATTAATTAACATGAGCCACTTACACCACTAGAGTTTATTGCAACTACTATTATTCATTTCCCGTACCGTGTGACATTCACCTGTGCAAAGACTCACAAGGGAGATGTTCCAACTGTCAAATTCTAATTTGTATCGAAATGTTTACTACTTCTAGGACCTACACTTGACCAACCCAATCTCTACAGCGAAAGTCTATTAATATGCTTATATAATAATAAGAATTTTCTGAATTTTTCTAAGCTGAATTTTTATGAATAGTCGAAATAAATACGTAATATTTGTTATTACATGAAGGAGTTGTGAATTAACATGCAACTAATATCCCTTGTGAGACATGGGATTTTGAATGGATTTCTCTTTCCGTCATGGAAAATTGTGTATGTAGAAAGGTGGATGCTGTGCATGACGTTGACCCATTTTCTCCTTAAGATTTCCTTTATCTTTAGCTTCCCAACAATAGAAATGAATAAAAAATCGTCTCTCACTTTTAACCAAGATTTAACTCCTTTTAGTTTAGCCATCCATGAATGGCATCCCATGCAATGCCAAATGCCATACCCCACTTGCTATGCACTATAAAGTATTCAGTATCACACAAGATTCAAACCTTAATTATTCTATCATGTTACTAGAAACAAACTGAGAAAAGTGAGTCAGTCTTCAGTCACATCAGTCAACTCTTTCAACAGTTGTCGGACAAATAAATACAAATACAAGTTAAAACCAACAAAGTTTAACTTTTCTTACTTGTGCTCATTTTGTGTAAGTGAATACATTATTTTATTTTTCAAATTTAATTTAAATTTTGAGCTAATTAAAAATTGACATTCGCGATAAACCACGGTTAAACGTGGTTGGGTTTTTTTTCCCAAGCAGAGTGGATTGCTTGAACCTGACCCAGGTATGGTACTCGCCAAGTAGTAAAAGACTCCAGTGGGAAAAATTGCCATAAGATAATTACCTTGCAGTCCATGGGATCGAATCCTCATTCTTCTAGCGAAGATAAACAGATAATACATTTTCTTATGTGGAAACTTTAAACTTTTCAGAGTGCACTGTTATAAACAAGCCGACCATAGAAATATTTCCTGTAAGTACAATTAAGCTACGACGAATTAAAATTCTGAGTTAGTGTTTAAATTTTAATTCAAATATCGCCAGTAACAATCATCATAAAAAAATGTGAAAATGATTCTTAGTATTTTTCATTCAGACATTTGCGATTTGCTTGTTTGTTTGTTTTTCTATTAAAGTGTTAACCCCTGCATTCAAACATACTGAGTATGCACATTTTGTCCTTTGCTCTATGGGATGGATTAGAACAGAATGGTACAAAAAGATTGTAGTTCTTGTGTACATTTTACTGCTTAAATTTTACATAAAAGTATTTGTAATGTGTTCAGAGAGCCATTACTTTCCACATTCCAACACTCAGCTCACAGAAATTGAAAGTAGTCGTTTCTTTTCCGGTGTCTCAATAGGTATTTTACAGATTCCACCGCATTCATTTTAACAACTTCCCTACTAGGTACGGTCATAATGTCCAAACAAAAAGAAAGTGAAAGAGGATTTTGCAGATTTGAGTCCCGCAGAATGGGGTTCGATTTCTGTAGCAATCTGAACGTTTTGGCAATACCAGTAATACTTTATGCATGACATCATTGACCGCTCCCGTCATAATTGGTGGGAATGAAAATATCCATAAGCGCAATGTCACCGGTTTTGAAGTAGCAAATAAGATTTTGTTTGTTTATGTCGTTTTTACCTCGTAAGAAAGCGTAATCAGCTCACTTTGGATTGTGCAACTAATTATGTACAAAATAGATACTCTAATGCATTTTTAAAACTCTCCTTAAGGATGTTGGGAGAAATTGGTGGAAAAGGAAGAATTATGTGCATTAGTGAATCTGGTTTGTACTGAATGAAATTCCAAATCCTATTTATTAATGGAGGAAGAGAAATGTATTAGAACAATTTTCACGCATCAAAAGTCGTGACTCTTTTTAAGTATGCATTTATGTTAAAGTGCCGTAAAATTATCAATCATTCGAATGAATGGTGTCATTTCATAAAGACTAACGATTTAGCAAGTCAGTCGTAACCAATGTTGTGGTTCAGGCCGACCCCTTATCATTTCGTGTTGCGGTTGCGGACTGTTTTCAACATATACCGGTTACTCTAACGAGGATTTACCTCACATTAATATTTTTTTACTACTGTTAGGGGTACCTTGTAAGGCCAAATGAAAACCGAGCCATTCTCTCCGGAAATGAGCGGTTAAGGCCTGTTAAGGCACTGTTAAGGCCATTTGGTATTTAGCGGTTTCAGGAACTAATTATAACCAGTTCAAGCAGATATAAGCACTGCTAACATCGCCAGTCTATTTGAAGAAATTCATTTAGAAATTAATGCGAATAATATAACCTCTAGAGAGATTTGTTACCTGAATTTTGTTGTATTACTAGCAGCTGAAGGTCAAGCTCATCTATGGTCTGAACATCATCAATATTCGAACAAATTATAAGATTTACGGCGTCGCACGGTCAAGGAAGTCACATTTCTTGCAAGATTTAAATTGTCTGAAAACTCATACCGACAGGTTATGGTTATACATGTCCTGAGCACAAATATGCTTAATTTTCTTGACAGATTTTTTTTTCACGGAAATTTTTTTTTTTCAAAGATTCCATCCTCGCTCTCTCTGCAAACGTTGGCAATATATTTTTAGATTGAAACTAATTTTAATCTGCTGAAATTTATTTATATCTTTTTGTAATCTATTTTATTTTTGCAGAACTCAGAGAACACTCAAAAACTGAAGGAAATTGAAAATCTTACCATGAACACAAAAGTGGTGATATTTTTTCTAGGAACTTTGTTCCAAATTTGTCAAGCCTTCCCATCTCCAGCCCCGGAATACCCGTTCTCAGTTTCCTTGAGGAATGCGAGGTCGAGTGAATCGAACAACTCAAACTTTTCCTTACAGGATTCAGTCGCCCGAATCTTAAGAGCTTTAACGAATTATGGATATCCAGAACACGTTGCAGCCGCAGCTACATCTTCATTTCTGAATAGAAACGGAGAAAATGGTGATATTCGAACCCAAACAAGGCACAGCAAGCGTGAAGACAAAGGTTCGATGGCCGTGTTTGACCGGAATAACGGCATTTCAAGTGCAAGTCTTCAATTCAAATCTGATTCCGAAGCTGGACTGAACCGAAATTCCCGTTCTCGTGTAATTGTGTCTCAACCACTCAGAATCACGGAAGGGACTCGAGGGTCTGGAAGAAGTTTAAAAAATATTGATGTCCAAGGTGTTCGTGTCATCGTTGGGCAAAGGGTACCGGATGACCCTCAAGACAAATTCTTCACTTGGAGAAATGCTCGTGTCATCAAGGGTGTCCTTGTACCCAGTGCAGAGGACATGCAAAATGTTATGAAAAATGTTCAATAATTATTTCCAAGAAGTTGTCCCAAAATGTTAACTATTTCACTAATAGCATGAATGTTACGTCGACAGAGTTTGGTTCTCTATTATTCAGTACAGAACATACAGGGTGGTGCATAATCTCTGACTACAATTTTTACGTACCCTACATTTTAACAACCGTGAAATAATTAAGACATCATTTCGGGTACAAGATCTGATCTGAAGATTTAAAAAGTATTAGGTAAAGTGTTCCATTTGTTAATTAACCTAATTAGCATTTTTTTTTAAATTAATGAGAAGATTTGTCATTTAGTCCAGTCGAATTTTATAAGCGTAGGCGCAGGTACTTGGTTGTGTCTGTGTTGTGTTTTAGAGCTTGAATAATGATACCTTACTGGATGGGATACAAACAAGGTCCAATTCTCTGCTATGTAATTCTGAATCCATTGTTTATATTTACGGATGATGTTTTTTGAGATCTTATTTAAGCTGAGTTTAGGACGGATGCGGTGACCTGAATATTTTTTATCGTGATGAGTTTGTTATAATGATATTAAGTCATTTTCATAATGGCATGGCAGGTGCATGTATATTTTGTAGTGCGTGTATAATTGTGTAAAATGTAGAATTGGCAGAATGTGGTCTGCAGTTATGGTATTTTGAATTTAAAAATATTTAGGCATTTTTATTTTTGTTACTTACCAACCAGAATTGTGTGTTTCACTACTTGGTACATCGTGTGTATAATTATTAAAACTTAAACAATAAAAATGAATATTAAATTAACGTAGTTTGACACTGGAATTATTATCGGACTCAGCTTCTCAAGATACTTAGAATTTTAGTTGAGTGTTAAATTTTTTTGATACAATATTCCACTGTGTCCTCCAAGCACATTGTACTGACGAGTGAGATTGCCACAATAGCGTCAATGTACGCATGTTTGGGCGATAACTTTTCACATATCAAATATACTGACGCAATTCTTATTCTCCTGAACATTGACAATGAGGGCCCTTGAGAACTATTAATTCATGTGCACATTATTAATATTGACTGAAGATGTAAACGGTATTTATGTTAAAAATTTTGAGAATACACACATTAATTGACATTCAGCGGAAGGCGTGGTCATAGCGCTCTGTTCATTGAGATAGGGTTATTTTCCTTTTAGGCATGGACAGACACCCCTAGTAGTAGGGAAAAACTCCTGTTCGGAAATACCCCTTAAAACGGGTTCTGCAAATTCTTTGTCAGAGAGAATCGAACTGTGATCATAGCAAATTATGCGGTGTTAGCCGTAGCATTATCCTTAACAATGTTAAACTATGTTAATTTTGTCATTACTGTAAAGAGCATGCGATTTGGGACTGGGTTTTACTGCGCCATGGGTAAATATCACACGTTATTGTTACCACTGACGAGTGACAATTTCTACCTTTTTCATTTTACGGGCTTTCATATAATCGTATTTGGGCCAAAATCAATTTTCAATGCAAATTTTGATAAATTCAGATTCATATGTGAGTTTTAGAACAAAATATTGACTGGGAATCCCTCAGATGCAAAACTTTATTCAGTACTAAAATATCACAAAAAGTACCCTCATGTATTAATTTTAGAAGCCCAAGAAGAGATTTCAGATTTAACTAATTAATTGAAGTTACCCGCTTCATTTTTTGATAAAAGTTTTCGTCGGCGAAATCCACACAAAGTATTAAAATAATTAATTGAACATCCATGTCTTCGAAGATAATACATTGACAATAATTGACACAAGGATACCCGTCAAGAACTTTTACAAAGTTGTACTTCCAATCGATAAGTTACATCAATAAATTATTGTTTGTTCTAACAAATTTTATGACTTCAGCATTCCAAGTTCAAAACAATATGTATTATTCCTAAATTCGACTTAAAAAAAATTACAATCGAATAATGGTAGTTTAAATCCATATTCAATTTATTGTGGAATCTGAACTTTAAAATCTGGAAATGACTGATCTTTGAACTCGATATCTTTGAGTTTGTTTAAATGTAATAACCTATCCAAATTTGTCGAATCAAATTAAATTGAGAATCTCATGTCCTAAAGAGAAAGGCTAGGTTCCGAATTAAGAACAATTATAAATTAAGGGGATATATTCGTTTTACTTTTTATCAGATCATTTAGAACAATTTTTTATGTAAATGAATTCGAACGTAAGAGAATTTTGTATAGCGATTTTTTTATTTTCTGTAATGGTGCCTCTGCCTCTATCACCATGCATGTGATCTCAAAAGCCTCTTAAGCACAATGAACATGTCACTCTTCAATCTTCATCAAATCTACAATTTCATACGTACATACGTACTATACCATGACTTTCTCCTAACTCTATTTCTCATAAGAAACCAGGAAATGGTACAATTATGATTGCGCATGATTATTCAATTACTATAAGATTTCTAAACAAGAACCGTATTGTTCATAATATATAGGTTTCTAGTGAAATTGGGTTAGATACTCCCACTGTGATCAAGTTTCATAGAGACTGTCTGTATTTGTGTAGCAATTAAACATCTATTGACGAGGGACATAAGTGAATTGATACGAATAAAACTTACACGAAAAATTGCCGTCAGTTCTATTTGACTGGGCTCCGGTAGTATAATTATATAAAAAAAAATACAACCTCATTAATTGACATAGCCGCTGAGGCCGAATCAAACATCATCGCGTATTTTTGGGTTGCTTCCCATTTGGCCTAGAGACGTACAACGTAGGTACCATCTAGTAGTAGGAAAAACCAGCGGTAGTTATAATTATTTTACTAGATTCTGTACGAAGAAGTCTCCTAGCTGTGAAGATCGAAGGTGTGCAGTCAGAATGGCGAAGACGAAGTTGGCAAAAAATTTGCCAAGTCAGGGTAGTTTGCAAATTTAAAATTTTTCTCATGTCCAAGTTGGGAAATTTGCATTTTCTTTTTTACTTTCATTCCTCTTCTTTTCAGTTCTCGTTCTCTCTTCTCCCAACCAGACTGTTACGTCAAATTTTTCAACAAGAACGCTGAAAAAACCGACCCTTGAGCATCATTATGATGACGCACAGAAACCAACTGACAATAACGAAAAAATGAAGCAGAAATAAAAACGCAGTCTCATTTCGGATTTCAGGTCAGCATCCAATCCGCGTCTCGCAGCCAAGCTCAGTGGCTCCGATTGTATCTGATTTTGGTGTCACAGGCCATAGCATAAATTATTGTATCCGTGTGAAAACGCGGTCAAACAATTTGTCTCTTTTTCGGGAATACCCTGTACTTGACTTTCAAGTTTCCATTGATATTCAATAATTTCTTTGTTTTGCAAATTTCGACTCATGATTTTCCAACTTCGTTTTGGCGGTCAAAATTTCGGTGATTTTGGCAAGAAAAAATAATTGTCCAACTTCGTTTTCGCCATTCTAACATGAAATCAGATCGAAGGAGTGCCTCCAGTTGTAGGGAATCACCTTGAGTAAAAACATATTTAAGCAAGCATCGCACATTGTCAATCCGAGGGAATAGATCCCTGCACTTGGTGAAATATAAGGGTTCCCCGTTTCTTCCCGTTTCTTTCTTCCCGTTTTACAAGTTTGACGCACGATGTTTTTCGTGTATACTAGCACGTAGTGAATTGACATTGGGCAGACACAATTAAATAATACCGACTTTGATAGACGGACAAAGCCTTTTTTGTTTTACATGCGAAATGCTTTTTGTTCTGTTGAGTGTAATATAATTTATCATGACAGTTCTTGGATTTCACAAAAAAAATCTGAAGGTCATTTTAAAGCTAACATTATGACTGACCAGACACAAACACGATTGCTTGATTTTAGGCTGATTAATATTTAAATACACCTGGGTTCCTATCAGTTGACTTTTGTTTCTGTCGGAGTGAGCATGTTAGCCACTCCACATGCAGACAACACAATAAATATAATTTAAATGTGTTTATATAAATTTCTATTTACATAAGATTTAAAATGATTCCGCTCATAGGGAATTGGAGGTTCTGTGTTTTGACAACAAGTCCATTTATCCTACTGCCTATAGTATTTTTACTTGGAGAGACGGAAGCAGAGTCTAAAGTAATTGAATTAAAATTTTATACAATGATTTCAGGAAATAATTTGTATTATTATTTCTTTTGGTAGAAATTCAAATGTGCTTACGTGATTTTATTGATGGGAATATTTTGGGTGACAGAAGCCATGCCTTTGGCCGTCACAGCGTTACTCCCCGTCGTATTTTTTCCGCTATTAGGAATTCAAAGCACGGGTAAGACCTGCAACTTTTATGTCACCGTTAAAACCCAAAATGATGTGAAAATCATTAGAAAATATTTTCAGCACAGGTGGCAACGAATTATATGAAAGAAACGGCAATGATGTTCATTGGTAGCATAAGTTTGGCACTTGGAATCCAATATTCGGGGTTACACAAACGAATTGCACTTAATACGCTGATTATGATCGGTTCAAGTCCATGGCGATTGCTTTTGGGCGTTTTGGTCACAACTATGATCCTGTCTTGCTTGATTGTCGTCAATACGGCGGTAGCGGCCATGATGGTTAGTTAATAAAAGCACACCGCACGGTCATTACGAGAAAAGTGTGTTGCTTAAATTGACCGCGACTTCTATGTTGTAGTCATTGACCTCTTGAACAACCTTAGTACCAAGTACACTTTGAGGCCTCATGAATGCGTCAAGAAATCCTATGATTTCACAGTGATTTTGGCCCGTGCATTTGTAGCGGCAAAACGGCAAAACTTTTCGGGGTCACAGAAGTTGTTCAGGAGGTCAAGGGCTTATATCATTCCAAATTGCGGCCAAATTTAGAAGCCTACTTCTTACTGTAAAGGCGGTGCGGTTTATATATCCTCTACGTGTTGAAGTATAATCTTAAGTTTTTGCTCGTACAGGTCCCAATCGTTGCTGGGTTAATTGAGAGCTTGGAAGACTCGGAGACTGAAAGTAGAAAAAGGCATTTAAAGAAGCTTTACATGTTGGCAGTTTGTTACGCATCAAACATTGGAGGGACTGCAATAATGATTGGTTCAAATCCTAATTTAATTTTTAACGAACTCATAGCAGGGTATGTAATTCTCCTCTACTACACGAGGACCACAATAAAAATGTGGGGAACGATTAAAATAAATAATTTCGTATTTCCTTCTCGTAGGGAAAATATTGGACAGAATGGAAAATACATGGATGTCAATTTTGTATCTTGGTTAGCATTGAACTTACCAATTGCGTCCATCAATCTTTTCATAACATGGATAGTTTTGGGAACATTATACCTTGGGATCGACAGTAAATTGACGCCTTGTTTAAAAAAGAAAGAAAAATCAGAGAATTCCGATGTATGTGGTGACCAAGAATCACTTAAGTGAAGCAGCGAGAGTTTAATCACAATAATCTTGTTAGTAGATATGTACGAAAATATTCCCCTTTAGGCTTTTTGATCGGTAGAATTTGACTGCTAAAATTTTTAGTCTATCCAGGTGCTGACCTTATTTATTTTGAAAACTTAAAGGTTGAACCAGTTGTAATTCTTTTCAAGTGCTTGTCTGAAATAATCCTTTAGATGTCCTGCTTCTGAGCAATAATTGGCAACGTCTTTGGTGAATTTAGTGCAAAATCCCAGTCAAATTCAACTTAAATTGTAAAATAAAAAACAAAGTCCCCTTCAGATTCGTTTGACATAAAGGAAAAATTACCTGTACTAATTTTATCCCCACCCATCGCGCTTCGCTTTGATAATTTTATTATTTTATTTTCAACATTTTAATATGTTAAATTTTTGCTTTACTTCTGGACAAGACTACAACCGGAATACTGAGTCAAGCCATGCGACGAAAGTTGGCGGATCTTGGACGCATTTCATTCCATGAAATATCAGTCATTATCCTCTTCACTGTTGCAATTCTTCTGTGGATATTCCGAGATCCTCGAGTTTTCAAAGGGTGGTTAACATTGTTCAAAGACAGCAAGATAAATATAGGAGACTCTTCTGTTGCAATCGGAGTCACTATTCTCATGTTTGTTATCCCGAAGGATCTCAAATATTTTAAGAGTGGTGAGTAACTAATAAGTTTATAATCTAAAACACAAAAATTCGACAACTTCTTTTACCAGGTAAGCTTGTACTGTTTAAACGAGAACAATGAAAATAAATTTATCAAAATATGGGTCCCACAGAAAGTGGTTGGGTTCCTAAAAGTTTTGGCCGTACCAGTAATGCTTAGTTAAGACGTCATTGACCAGCTGACGTCATCGTTTGAATTTTAATAAAACATCCTCGAATCGTATAATTTTTAGCATTTATTTGTCTTACAGGTTTTTCGGGAAAACACGAAACCCTAATGAGTTGGGAGTACGTTCATGAACATTTCCCTTGGAACGTGATTCTATTAGTTGGTGGTGGATTAGCAATTTCAGACGGGGCAAATGCGTCCGGTCTGTCTGTCTGGATCGGTGAACAATTAAATGGATTGGATTCATTGCCAAACCCAATTATATTACTAATTTTACTCTTATTCATTTCTTGTTTTACGGAAATCGCATCGAATTCAGCGACAATCAGTCTCATCACTCCTATTCTCTTGGCATTGGTAAAGAACTATTTCGAACTTCTTGAGAAAATTATATAATTGTTATATACAAATTATTTCTAACAACGTTACAGTCGAAACGACTGGACATGCATCCCTTGTATCTCTCTCTACCTGGAGCAATAGCCTGCCAGTACGCATTCATGCTCCCCTCGTCAAATCCACCCAATGCTATCGTCTATTCAGGTAATTTTTACTTGTGGCAGAAAATGTTAAAAGACCTCCGTAATACGATAAAATAGCTGGAAGATGTGATATGAATCCAAAGAATAAAAATAAATCAAGAAATTTTGCGTAGAACGCATATCTCACTATTCCACGAAAGCCCCAAAAGAATTAACTGTTTTTATTTTAATCATTTATGAAGTCTATTTGGAAAATTAAATTACATTTTCTCCGATTTGGAATAATTGTGAAATGTTTTATTTCAATTTCTAGCTGGAGGAATGAAAATCATGGACATGGTGAAGGCTGGATTTTTTCTGAACTTTACTTGCCTGGCTGTGTTGTACCTAATGAACTTGACGTGGGGTGAATACGTCATATTTAATTACAGAGACTATTCATATCCTATTTTGAATTGTACGGAGAATTGTAGTTTGTAATACATGTGTTAAATATGAAATAAAAATTACTTCTCTGGCATGCATTTCTCGTTTTAGCTAGCATTAAGATTCAAAATACGTTTCGAATTGAATTGCAACAAATGTTCACTACTTCATTGCCTTCCCAATTAAAAACTTAGAAAAGAAGGATAAGCACTGAATATTTAGATGTTGATGAATTTCAGTGCAAATATTCTATCAGCTATAATGCACATTTCGAAAATTCCGTTTCAACAAGAAAAATAAATTCGCAGTGGTGAATCGAATTAGAGATTTCTCGGACTCTAAACAGATGTTTAATTTCAACACATGCACCTATCTGTTAGCTAATGAACTTTCCCAGGTATGAATACGTCATATTTAATTACAGAAACCACTCATTATACTACTATTTTGAATTGTACTCGGACATGTGTAGTTATAATTTCTGATGGATATGCTTAGCATTAAATAGAAGTAATAATTTGTCAGATAAAATATCTATAACGCTGGTAACATGTACATGTATTTTACTGCCGGTTTTACCTCAGACCGTATTTGCTGCCTTTTTATTAAAAACTTATCAAACAAAGAAGTACGCATTTCATAACTAGATAATGTTTCACCAGACAACTGCATTGTAATCTTTTTTGCTTTGTAGTTTGTACATTTAAAAATAATCGTTATTCGCCAATCATAATAAAAAGAAATCAGTTGTGTACAGATTTCTGGCATTAGTTCACTGAAAAAACCAAGATATTCCATTGAGACAATTTTTTTTAATAAATGTCCGGAGTACATGTATTTCTGCCGATACTCGCGAGTTTTACTGAAAGTGTCCTCTGGAATTGTAAAGTGAGCAGGTTTATCTCTACGGTTAGTCTAAAGTTAAGTCTAATATATTTTAAATAAATTGAAATCTAAAAAATGTAACCCATTGAAGTCACATTCACTCTAAACACGGAAAAACCCAACTACCTAGTGGTGTGTGTGAATGTAACTGTACATTCACTTTCAGTACATTTTGAAGTCAGCAGAATCAAGGTCGGCATTATCTCTAAGAAGAAACTAAAAAAATTGTTGTGACAAATATAGTTTCATGTAGTAAGTAATTTATTAAATTAGAATATCTCATCTGTACAGATCGTGTCAAAATTCTGTGTTGTGGACTTGCTTATGAAACACAACAGAACCTTAACTCTCTGGTTTCGGTCGAAACACCCCAAATAAATGTAAATAATAACCTTGTCCACAAGTTCCGGTACCTATTTAGCAAAAAAAACAACAGAGATTATTCGGACTACTCATATGTTCGAAAATTAGTGAGTCATTTGGTTCAGTTGAGGCCGACTTGACGCAACATGCATTAGAAGAAATGATATACAATCACACTAATTTCTGGGTCTTTCTCACCAAAGAAGTGTCGGAGCAAGTCCCTGAACAGAGTTACCATTTTTTATTATCAAATCTCTCGACTCGTAGGGCCAAATTAAGGTGCTAATCCGAAATCGTGTATTTCAAAAATGCGCATTTTGGAGAAAAGTTTATTCTTATGAATATGTGACGAAAATGTGGATGCAAAAGCTGAGAATTGATAAGAAAAGCTGCTTTTGTTCTTACAAATCTTGAAATCAAAAGAAAGGTGAATTAGAAACACAATTTCTGCCAACCAATTTTTATTGTTTATTAATTAGGTACGGACATCTTTGATTCTATAGGATTGGGAGATTTCCTTACCAGACTACCATGCCTGGTATTCACTTCTGTATAAACAAACCCCACAGTTAGCCTAAAAAACATTTTACAAAATTAAAATCGAAAAAAACTGCACTCTCAAGGACTTTTGACCGTATTACATACAAAAATGCAAGCACAACAGGTACAAACCAATTTGTTGTGTTTTTTTCAATCAAATTCTGCATTTTCAAGCATTATTTACTCTACAACACTACAACAATGCAATGCAATGCAATGGTCAAGGTGAAGGTCGATTTTATTGCACGTGCGATGTTAATACTCATGTTTGTGGTATTCTGTCAAGTTTTGAGTATCACAAAAAGGACAAAAGGACGAATTCGACGAATCATCCTAATCCATCAACATCTATGTACATAAAAAAATCGCATAAAATAAGAAATTAAAGGTTGGCCTGGGCAGAGCTATGACCCATATTTAAGGTATTTGTGATTCACCGAAAAGAAATACACAATGAGACAGACAATAAAACTTTACGTCCATTTAATGCGTGAGTGAGTCATTTACCTTTACTACGTATTGGTGCTGTATTAGTGGACACAAGTCGTGAATGAAGAAGTTATAAGATCGTAGGCAAAAGCAATGGGTTAAGTTTTTTTGCACTAAAGTAGTGTTAACGTGTCACGGGCGTTAATTAAATCAGACACAAGGTCAAACCGCAATATGTACATTTTTAGCATTCAGAAGTAGTATCGAAATTTTTCATGCTTCAATGAGAAAAACCAGTTTCTGGTGGAAATTGAAGTCTTGAATAATTTGGTTAGTTTCCTGGGACACGTACAACCACACATTAAATTGTATTACGTCACTATTCGTTCCTTAATCTTTTACTTATATTTTATGTTGTTAAAACGGTAACTCACCCCAACGCACTCACTCTTACTTTTTAATATATTCTTACGACTATTTTACACCACACCGCACCGATGAATGACTACCTGGACGGATACGAATGATTCATAAATATAATGATATCATACAAATACGAATTCGTACTTCTGATTGTTGATTCATTCATCTTTGGGTGGGATGGATACTCAATAAGACCTTTTGAACCAGTCAGCTATTGTCTGTCTTGGAGTGAACTTTCTAATTAAAGTTAATCCGAGTTAAATTAAATTAGAGAGTTTCAATTAATTGCGTGAAATTCAGTTCAGGAACTTTAGGTTTTGCAGTCTATTGTGTGTCTGTGCAGGTGTTTAAGAAATTGAAAAAGTTTGAAGTTTGAAGTTTCATTTGAATCGATTTTTGCAAAAATGGTGACCGCGTGTCTTTGTCTAAGTCTGAAACGGGGTGTCAAGATTGTGGCCTTCGCGTCTATTGTAAGTTTAATTTAATTGAGTTAACATAAATCGAAGTAATCAAATTGAAGGCAGGCTCACATCACATACCTGATCCGCTAATCGGATATCTGAATCTGATAAGAATTTGCATATCAGAATTGTCTGATACCAGTCAGATGTTCAATCTCTCTATGGAAAACAAGCATTTCGGATTCGGAACTGTTTTATTAAAAATGATTTGATCTCATCTCATCTATTTTCGGATCGGAGCCTTAACAGTAAACATTCAAGTGCAAAGAATTAATTAATTAATTTGTATTTTAATAGGTTTTGGGGATCGGTGTGACTGCCGTCGGTAGTTGGACTCTTCATCGAGCAATGCAAGCCAGAAAAGATCCAAGATTGGCAACGGCGAAGGATCTATTGCATCAAGTTGACCAATATTTTGGTGGGACTACTGTACACGGAATCTACGATTTGGATGTTATTTACCGAATATTGATTGCTTGCTCGGGTGCTGCCGTTTGTGCAGGATTCCTTCAATTTGTCATGAGTTTTTGGTTGCTTCTGGCTTCTGTTAAGGTCAGTTCTATTTTTAAATCTTATTTTTTTGCATTGATTAATACCCACTTAAAACAAATAGTGAAATAAGGCAGTTCGTACCTATAAGTCTTAATTTGTAGAGGTTTTTGGCCAGTCTCGTCAATCTGATCGGTTAAATGTGAAATCTTAAATTTCAGAATCGTATCAGATTATGATTGGCATTCGTTTCGATCTAAAGAAATTAAAACTTTCAAGTACACAAAACAAAAATTAACAGTTTACAGTGCTTTGTTCACCGAATATTATACAAAATTTTCAGTGATTTCGAAAATCAAGACAACGTGTAAAAGCTTCAATATTGTAGCCGTAATTAAAATAAAAGACAGACCTGGCAAAAAGTCCCCATTTTGGGGGTTTGAGGCGGGGTCTTAGAGGCTAGAATATTTAGAATTAGTCTTAGAATATTATCTTTCTTATTTATTAGTAGTATTAATTCAATTCATTTTTGGTATTACAGGGTGGACGAATCATGTCAAGAATTTGGGTGGCCGTCAGCATGGCGATCATGTTGGCCATCGGAGGAAGCTGCCTTTGCCTTCTGACGAATGAACTTGAAATTACACCACAATTGGAAATATTTTTGATTACCACAGGCGCAGACTTTTTCTTCCTCATTTATTTCTGCTGGGTTGTGTTTAGTTACAGTTACAACTTAAATGATGACAGCGGAATGAACGAAAAGTCCGGTGGCTTGCGTTACCATGTTCCCCCAGGGAATGTGAATGGAAATGGCAACCGTAATTCCAACGCAAACACAAATGGTGTCAAAGTATTCCCTCCGGAGAATAACAAGTCAATCATTGTATAAATTATTATACGATAATTGAACTCGGAACCAAAGACTGGGGTACCCATGTCATGCTATTTATGTAGTTAATTAATTAACTATTAATAAATCAGTTAAGAAGAACACACACGCATAAGCCATCGGCATGACACCGAAATTAATGTACAAATGTTAAAGAATTAACACACCGTTGTTTGTAATTTATTTTAAATAAAGTGTAAATAAATGATTTCAGTGATAATCAAATATTATTTACAAGAAAAATGTTGAAGGATTGTAATATAGACATGAAACTGGTCTTCTCTGGAATATAATAAATTGTATCTCATTTTGTAAGTACACGTGGACAGAAATTTATTCATTAGTAGTTTTCATTGAAAATTAGCATAATAACACCTGAATAATTCTTCAGGTCTCTTAATTCTATCTTGTGCTCAGAGCCTGCATTAATAACTGGCACTTTTTAGGATTTGCCGATGTTATTGCAGTAGTTTCAGTATTTAGTGATGACAAATCGATGATTTGTAAGATGTATTCGGCTTGGTCACACTCACACTTTCGTCATGGAGCATTTCCTTGGGACGCCCTGTTTGATGTTGCACAAAATATATTATTTAATTCGTTTACCGTTTAACATCACCTCATTCGAATGACAGGAGAGATTTCCGAAATTCCTAACTATTAAGATCAGT